>NW_024121521.1:924767-1158381 GCF_016745375.1 Pimephales promelas | reverse complement strand
CACGTGGGTTTAGACAAATCGTACGAATTAGTACGAGTGAGGTCGTATGAATTAGTACGAATTAGCCACTTTTTAATCATGCGTCGAATTCGTACGAATTGGTCGTGAGATAGTGTTGGAATGAACCTCATTGGTTCTTGCACATCAAGCGAACATGCTTGAGCTTCCGTTTACCACAACTGATGTGTGAGATGAATGATGAATGTTTATATACAGTATGAATTAAAAGCCTAAATTCAATCTGTTCATCATATAAAGTGATCTAAACCACTCAGTAGTATATATGGATTAATTTTACATTCATTGAATTTAATTAGTTTTCATTTTCAATACCCTGGCTGCAATGTTCTGGGAACAGTATTTTATGGTTGCAAAATAATAACAAAAATAACCATTAGGAAACGTTCTGTGTACGGTTTTAATTTTTTAGTAAAGACAGAGGAAATATGGGGTCCATTTTGTGAAAACAGCACTGGCTGGCAACTTTTTTAATAAACGCTGGCCAGGGAGGAATATTTGCAAGGAAAACATGTAAGTGAACAGTTCTTAAAAGAACAATTTTTTTTTCTGAGTGTAAAGAACATTTTAATACACTATATGAAGAACACTATAGAAACCCTTTTTTGCAATGGAAAGTTTCCATTAAAGATTTGTCAACCATCAAAGCCAATAAAGAACCTTTACTTTTTAAAAAAGATTTTGAAAGTAATGCATGCTGGAAAGCCCTTTTTTCCAATTTTCCCATAAACCAAAATGCTCTTTATTTTGAGCATTTAACAACTTTTCGAGGTAACCTACAGCTTCTTTGGCCCACAGTTTTAAAGAATAAATCTCTAGAGTTATGAACACAGCAGGAACAGCCAGTTTCCTAGAGCCAAATTTCAGGGTGAAATTCAACTCTGGGTCAGTGAACAAACTGATCACTCATACTCTCTGGCTTCAACATCAACTGGCTGAAAATATTTATCTATTTCATTTCATGGCTTGCAAAATATGAACCATTCAAAACTGATCTCCTCTAGCATGAAGCTCAACCACAATTTTAGACTTCTAAAGTAGGTGAAGTCTGTATTACCAGTTAGCATCATCTAGGACCAATGTTGGGAAAGTTACTTTTAAAAATTATGCATTGCGTTCTTTACTAAAAAGTAACTAATTGTGTTACTTAGTTACTTTTTATGGAAAGCAATGTATTACGTTACTTTTGCGTTACATTTCCTCACCTGGGCTGGGATCACTTGTTTGTTTTTTAATAACAGGTTTTTGTGAGTTTCCATTTTGAGGAATACTGAATCTGTTTTTATGCGATTGAGATGAGTTAATGCTCACATTTAGTCTAGAAAAACAATAACCATAATTTTAACAGTCAATATGGGAAAACAAAGTAACTTGTGTTACATATTTGAAAAATGATATTTTGTTTGTTCTTGAAAAAAGTAATCTGATTACATAGCTCAAATTACTTTTAATGCGTTACCCCCAATTATATGTATTTTTTTCTATAGAAGTTCATGTAGAACTTCCTTTTTAAACCAATAATAATCAGGTTTAATTTATGAATGACCTTCGGATCTCAAAAAGATGCGTTTGCTCGTTTGATCACTGAGTGCTTCATGGATTTATGCATCACACGCAATACACAAGAACAAGGCTGAAACTAATCAGAATGCCATTTGCTAATTACTTTGTTTAATTCTTCCCAACTTCTAAATCAGTAATTGGCACAAATAATTATACGTTAGAACAGTTGCACAATGTCATGCTAAAGTTTGTTCTGTTTGCTTTGTTTTCTTTTCAGTTCCAGTAATTAAAGTGATATTTGGGTGTTGTTAGATGTACGCCAGTCAAAATCTTTTCTCGTTAACACCTACTGAGTCTGTAAACAACAGCAGCCAGGAAGTATTAGCAACAGTGTTTAACAAATAAAATATATTTATAATTCTGTTCAATTTCTTTTCTAAGTGACATCCTCTGTATATTGAATATATAAAAATAGCCTTTATATAATGGGAAGCAAAAATTAATGCAACCTAATGAAAAGCATTCTATAATAAAGTGTAGTATTTTCTCGACAACTTTTAAGATACTACAACAGCACAACTCTTCCTGCCCTAGAAGTAGAATTACACAAACGAATTACATGCATCAGTAAAACAGGAAAACAAACATCTGTTGTTGTGCCTTATACATCTGAAATGTCAAACAAAAAAATCTGTAAATTTCATCATGAAATTATTAATTGCTTCATAATAAACCTAAACTGAGTAAACATGGCTTGACAAACAATCTGTTTTCTCTGTTACATGTAGCATCTTTCACAGTGCTCATTAAATACTTTGTTAATTAGCAGCTGGAGACGGTGGCTGAGGTGTGCACATTGTGATTTTTTTTCTTCTTTCTTTTTCTGCCCTCTGTAGACTAGCCTATGACATACATGATATTTTAGGTAATTCCCAACACAATTAACAAATATCCACCAACTTTTCTCACAACCCTTGTCACAATCACACACACACACACACACATATATATATATAGAAGTGTTTTTTTTGTTTTGTAATTTTGTCAAAGCAAAATATCAATATTTTATGGCTTCCCATTATAATATGTTTCCTTTCCTTTAATTTCCTTTTTTATTTTCTTTTAGCTCAGTATTTGTATTTGTATCTGCATTTGAACAATAGATGTGCTTCAAGATTTTGCAGGTAAATCAAGTATCCATTAAAATGGATAATGGCACTTTATCAAACGTTACCACAAATATTTTCTGAATTTCAATATTTCTGTCTGCATGTCCAGTCATCTGTTTCCACCCCTAAAAACATACCAATCAATGAATATGTCTGATACTTGTTATAAACCCAATATAATTGTGATCAGGACCCATTCTAGAATAAATTTTTGTGATTCATTATCTTTTTTCCGACTAAAAAGTAAAAAGTGTCTAATTTAAATAAATTCTGAATGTTAGCAGAGCCCATTCGACATTCTCTAGTAACTGTCGCAAGCTGTAACTGTGGCTAAGTAACTGTAAACTAAGGCCACCTCTCTGTTTTTTTTTACTGTCTAGCGGCTAGCCTATGCTCTTGCTCAGTTTCCATCATCGTTTCCATAGAAGCAGCAGCGCACCCGCTCTCGTGTTGCTCTCTAATACATCCGTGTAGAAACGTTAGTTTGTAGTCGAACAATTTAATGTCTATTTTTGAGCATTTCACT
The DNA here is from genome assembly GCF_016745375.1 of Pimephales promelas. The sequence continues at coordinate 1,155,165 of NW_024121521.1, read as the reverse complement.
GCTCTCGAAGACGGCGGAACTCCTCAAACATAAGTGCTTATTATTTGTGATGTTACACAATTTGGCTAGTTCAAAATTCCTTCAGATTAAAATATGATTTGATCAAAGCATACGTGTTTCTGTCAGTGCGTTAAAGAGCGAGGCAAACCCTCACACTGGAGGAAGCAGCATGGACTGGAAAGGCCAACGCTGACGACAGCTGCATAGAAGCGGTGAAAACGCCTTCATATTCGGGTAGGAAGCGAGACAGTTCTCTTATACCATATCATTCTACAATGTAATATGTTTTTCTTACTTTGTATAGTTTTTTATGCTTTTTCACGTGCTGTACAGTACATCCTGCCAACTGACTGCTGAAGACAGATTGTCTTAACTGTTTACTATGAATTGATCATTGCTTTTAAAGATTAACAAGGTCAATGTGAATGTATACATGCTATAAATTACATTTCAAATAATCGTCCTGCACTTGCAAGTTGTTTGGTGCAAACAATTCATACTTTCCTCTGTATTTTTGTTTGTATTCTGCAGAATTATGGCAGAATCCTGTGGTCTACATAAAGACTGGTACTCAATACTGGGTGCCTGTCCAACAGATGACATGCAAGAGCTGAAACAGAAGTATCAGAAGCTCATCCTCAAGGTAGGTACTCAGCAAATGTTCCCATATATCAGTGGTTCTCAAACGGGGAATTATTTAAGTATATTAGCATCATGCTTTTACCTATTTTCTCTTTTAACACACTTTTAAAATAATTGTACTTTTGGATATTTTCTAAAAAAATATATTTTCTTAAAATATGCTTGAAGTGAAAATTCTGTTTATTTTTTAAAAGTGTATTTATTTGCACTTTCAAAAATATATTTTATGATATTTTAACTATGTGCTGGAAATGCCGATAGCCTCATGGGCATATATATGGGCATATATATATATATATATATACATACATACATGCATGTAATTAGTCCCTTCACAGGCATATACTTAAAGCACACTAAGTGAAGTTGGTCCAGGTTAGTACACTAAATGCATTTAGTTAGACTTTACTACAAGTTAATTACAACAACTAAAATATACTTGGTACAAAATTAGTTACAAATAGCACACTTCAAGTAAACTAATCATTAACACACTCTGGTTGCAAGTATACTTAGCATTTGTTTTTTTTGTCACCAGGGAATAAACAACCAATGTCCTAGTTCTATGCATGCTAATAAGCAACTAGTTAACAGTGAGAATTGGAGCTTAAACTAAAGTGTTACCATATGAATGCATGCATGTATGCACACACACACACACACACACACACACACTATTCACGACAGGTTTTTAATTTAATTTTTATCACTGATACTCTTAAGTTTTGAATATTGTATTGTAAAACAGTAGGCCTTGGAGTCAAAGAGATGTTATGCAGTGCATGTCAACTGATAAAATTCATTCCGAGATAAAGATTATGCTTGATTCTCCCTTCAAAGTTTCCTCCTAGGGCAAATTGTTCTTGCTAAATACAAGCTTTGAAAATATATGCACAATTAATCAATGGCATAAGTATTTCTCATTAATACACATTGCAGGTTGATTTATCCCAGTCAAGTTATACTTAAGCTGATTTGTTTAATCCCAAACCCATTTTAATTACAGCAATCTCATAACACCAGTCGATAAATCAGGATGTGTGGCGTGCAATTTGTAGAAGCAGTTTGAAGACTCCATTCCAATGCCTTACGCAATATACAGCAGGAGATTGATTGGTAATGAAATTAATAATAGTTCCGTTTTTTTTTAGCTTGTTAAAGTCAAACGTCTCAGCATCATGTGATGGAAATGCCATCACGTATTGGTTTCTTCATAATATAGCCAGACAGTTTGGCAGAAGTCAGCTTACTGATTCAGAATTCAGGATCTATACTGCTGTATTACTTGGGATTATTGTTTGTAGTCCCAGTGTCCTGCCTCATTCCCTCATTCTGAGTTCAGCCTGACAGTAGGTGGCAGTAGTGTGATGGTAGTTTCCTTTGTGCTTCGGTCTCTCTCCTCTCTCCATTGAAGCAGAAAGCGGCTGCAGGCAGAACACCAGAGCCCAGCGGAGGATGTGGCAGTGCTCCCTTCGCAGCCTCTGAGAGATGATGATGTATTGTTAGAGCTGGCGAGTGCTCCAAATTGCCCGGCCCTTTATATTGTGTTCCTGCTCTCCAAGCTCCATTAGCCCCAGTAAATGAATATTTTACAATGCGTGCAAAGAGACAGCAATTAAAGCGTGTAACTCCAGAGGGGCAGGAGGACGGGCTGCTCTAACAGAGCTCCAGCCTCTCGTTGTGTTATGTATTTATGACAAGTACCTGACTGGAAATTGTAGAGTAACACTATAGTAAATGGGTGGTGTAACCACATTAGTGTTTGTAACATTGAGTCAGAATGCATCTTAAGAAGACTTTGGAAAACAGTACAGTAAGCGTTCACATTCAAATGTTAACTTATTGGATTTCATAAGTCATATATTTATATATTTTAATATATTTGAGTTATATAACATTAACTACAGTTCAAAATTTTGAATCAGTAATATATAATTTAATTTTTGATAAACTTGTTTTTTTTTTTTCAACAAGGATGCATTCAATCGATCACATGTGACAGTAAATACATAAAATAAAATTTCTACAGAAATAAAAAATTATCATGGTTTCCACAAAAATATTAAGCAGCACAACTGTTCAACATTTATAATAAGAAAAGTTTATCGAGTACCAACTCCAACATATTAAACGGATTTCTGAAGGATCGTAATGTGTGTGTGGAAAAAAAAAAGATCCATTCTTAACACAAGCGACATTTTTTAAAAGAAATTAAAATGTTTTTTTTGTACAATGTTTAAAGTTTGTTTTTTAGATGCATAAGCTTTGACCAATTAAAAATATATTCATACATTTTAAATTTTTTAAATATCTTGCATTTTAAATCCAGCCCAGTGTATCTTCATCTCTGTTACGACAGACCTGAAACTCAGTTCACAGGGACTATCTATTTGACAAAAGATTACCCAGGGAGATGTTTGTGGAGCAGCAGTATGTGCTTGCCAGGGCTAAGCTGCACTTCACACCTGTGGTCCTGACTCCTCGAGCTCACCTACAAAGAGTAGAGGAAAGCAAAACCCTATCTCCGATTCCGCCACTGGGGAGAGAGTCTAATTCTCTAGCAGAATCTGGCGTCCTGCTGGAGGTAACTGAGAAATTGTGCTGCCAAGCTTGCTCAGCCATTCTTAGGGTTCAGGACCGGAGCTGTTTTTCCTTTTCTGTGCTGGCTGAGAATATATTGTTGGAGATATTACTTTGGGAAAGGTGATGGTTCAAATTGCCACACCACAGAAATAAAAATAACAAATCTAATATTTAAACATATAGCTAGTGTCAGTGTTTTTCTTCATTGCCATTATGTGTACTAAAATTAAAATATATCCCAAAATGCCTTATGGGTGTCGTAATGTAAATTTTTTTTCCTCCACCAACGTGTAACTTTGTGTGTTGTGAATTTTAATTAAAATTCAAGCATTACGTTATGTAGTAGGCTTCGTGTGTTATTCTAGATGGCCACGCTGATTTAAAGTTTTGCTTACACCTCAAGATTTCACTTTAGCTATTTAGCTTTGGTCATTCTCTGATCCTCTGATCTGAAGCATCCTAAACACAAATCGATCTAATCCTCTTAGCTGGTATCCTGTGCCGTTCCTAATCTTAATGTCTTTTTTTACTCTGGTACTTTTAATTAAACTGAGATTTGAGTGAAGAAGGATGCTTTCCTTGCATTTCACCAACTTGAAATTCTCCTCAGAATGTAATGACGGCATGTGACAGCGCTAGTGCTGGAGAGAATGCACTCCAAAAAGCCTTCCATCAATCGGATGGCCGCAATGAATGATTTACGTCAGCATATTTAAGGATCTTTGAGTTAAAGTTCATTGGCCCCTCTTTCTTGTATCTGAGAGTGGGTCTTCTTTCACCCGCACTGCAAAAATGACAAGAAATGGTTAATGATTCTCTCAATCAGGAAGTTAATTTTTGGCTTGTTGCTGCAGTTGCTTTTCTGTTCCTCTTCTCATCGCATTCTGACCACCCATTAACAAAGTGAAAACGACAACAAAAACACAAACAGAGAAAGGGGCGAGGAGGGAGGGGGGGATGAACGGGAAACAACGGAGAACGGGCACCCTTAAATTTTAATTAGTTTTAAACTTAATTGCTTGAAATGATTAGTTGAATTCAGTCTTCCTGTTGCTTAAAATTACAAATATAATCGCTGTGGACAGTAATTGGCTTGCCCCAGATTGTCGGTTATTGTAGCCCAGTGTCACCCCATGCATCATTACCCGACTTTGGCGGCGATGCGGCTTCTGAACTATAGCGACCATGGAAATACACAAACACATACACTTGCAATGCTCTGCTCGCCTGTGCCAGAGCATAATCAGAGTTTGGTTGAATGCCTGCTCGAAAGGATCTAAGTTGTTTTCCGTTTGCCCCTTTCAACCTTGCTCTTCTCCAGTGGGCGAATGAAGTGCCCCACGGCTCAGCTGACCCTCAACCCCCACTAATCGATAGTCACAGCCCCAGATCTGTAGATTGCTCAAGGAGAAGGACTCTTTACTGTAAGGATCCATCTAGGCCGGAAGGGACTGTCACAATAAATCCCTAAAGCTTCCTTAAGGGAGGCTGCATTAGACTTCTGGGTACATTTTTATTTTATTTTGGCAAAGCTGTGATGTTACCGTAAGATCTGTCATATTTTAGGACACAAAGTGGGATCACATTAGTGTTTTTGGCTGGAGGAAAGAAGCCTTTGCCCTTTTAACTGTCTACTCTGTCCAGTCTTGTCATTGGAAAGACATATCTGTCCTAACTGGTATATTATATATATATATATATATATATATATATATATATATACATATATATTTTGAACCATTGTCCATATTAGTGCCCATGGTCTGCCTTCTCTGGTAAACTGTCCAAAAGCACAGCAAGTCCTTCAGCAAATTGCCCATTAACTTTGCATCAAGACTTGTCACCATTTTTACATTTTTATTATTCAACCTTTTGTATCACTCATGTATTGTTTGCAATCCGTTTCTGTAATCTGGCTTAATTTCTCGGCCTTAAAAGTTTTTGTCCAAATGTAATAGTTTCTATCAGACGTGACTGTCATTGGTTATCATTTCTGTCAGTCTCATCACTCTGCGTTTTGATTGGCAGTTTCACCCGGACAAGCAGAGGCTGGACGTATCAGAAGGGGAGGCGGAGCAGCACCTGCAGAGATTCATTGATGTCGACCAGGCTTGGAAGATCTTGAGTAATGAGGAGAGCAGGAAGGAGTACAACCTCCAGCTACGGGGTACGTTCCCTCCGGTCTATCCTCTTATACACTTTCAGTCTAATCCTTCTAATTACTGAAACTTTACTAAAGTGTATTTGAGGAATTGTGTTTGGATGGGCTATGATGTATTGAATTTCGTAAATAAGTGCACTGTTAAAAATTTTCCCGTTAAAAAACAGTAAAGAACTGGCAGCACGGTTGCCAGCAAGTTACTGTTAAATTAACAGGTTTTTACTGTTAGTGAAATTTACAGTTCACTACCGTTTATTAAAAAACAGTAATTAACTGGCAGCACGGTTGCCAGCAAGATACTGTTAAATTAACGGTGTCTTACTGTTGGTTAAATTTACAGTTGTTACTGCTTTTGGAAATGCATAAAGCAGTTTCTACATGTTACAGCAATATCCTGAAAAAAGCATGGGCACTTATTTGTTCTTCATATTGAAATTAGTGTAAACTACACAAATATACAATATGGTATTGTGTAATGTACTGAATAATGGACAGTTAGCAAAAAGGACAACTTTTCCCCCTGTGTTTTTAAAGATTATTTTCTGAACCTTGTGATTTAATACATTTCCCTGTTGCAGTCTTGCTATAAAATACCAAAAGTGAATAAATTTAAAAGTGAAATAGTGAATTAAAAATGTAACAGAAGAAAAGCAGCTTTATTGTTTCAAAACATGTCTCTTGTTTATTAAACTTCTGAAACTTCTGAAAATTCAAGGTTTAGAAGTTACAACAAACATAAATAAACAAGATGTTTCCAAAATCAGAATCTGATATCCTGTAACTTGAACAAGTCCTTAACAAATGACTAAGTATACTGTCATTTTTTTTATTTTTTACTCTGGACACAAACAGTGAATTACCTTATTCACCTGATTTTGAGTGTGTGTGTGTGTGTGTGTGTGTGTGTGTGTGTGTGTGTGTGTGTGTGTGTGTGTGTGTGTGCGCGCGTATATGCGTGTGTGTGTGTGTGTGTGTGTGTGTGTGTGTGTGTGTATGGGGTGTGAGTGTTTGTGTGTGGGTGTGTGTGTGTAATACTTGTATAAAGTCCCACTCAAAATCCATAATTTTTTTAAGCAGACTGGAGACACGAGGGTTCACTGTTTTGTTTTTCTGGGCGACCTTCCCCGTCCGTTTTGAAATGACTCCTCCAACCTTGGTGCCTTTTTCTGGGTTTATCCCGATGAACCGCCTGAAAAACAAACATGTTTGTTCAGAATTAGTTTACTCACAAAGAACATATAAATTTGCTATAATCTTAACTATTCTTGTTTTAAGATCACTTCCTTTAACTTTGTCAGGAAAGGATAGCTTTCTGAACAATCTTTTGGGGGTGAAGGATGTGATTTAATCTAGAATAAAGATATCTCATATGCACACCTTATATGCTATTTTAGCAATGTTTAAAACATTTTAACAAAATCATTTGATCATCATTTAGGTGTCAAAGATGAGGCTTCCTTCCAAGGTTTTCACCAACACTTCACCACCACCAAAGCCCTGTTTATTTCCTTGACATAGTCATCTATGGCTACTCACCGTGCTTCAAATAGTTTAAAAGAAAATGTCTTTATTTGATGCTAGATTCCGTTAATTAGGGCCAAATTGTGTTGTATCAATTAAACATGCAACATTGCAACAATGAAAAATTTTATGTAAAGCTGCATTGAAATGATATGCATTATAAAAAGTGCTATATAAATAAAAGTGAAGTGAATTGAATGTATGCATCCAAGTATTTACCTTTGAATAAATTCCAGTGTGCATGCTGCCTCAGCTTGGTATTGAAGATTGAAGTTGTAAAAAGTAGAAAAAACAGCAGCAAGCCCAGACAGAAAACCGTCTGGATGCCCTCACAAATAATATGACCCTCAAGACTGATCATCCAGTGCTGAATACAGTTTCCTGGTGTTTCACCTGAAACTTTAAAATGAAAAACTGTCAGCATCGGCATAAAAACATGAATCTACCACCACCGTATTGTAAATGAAATCATTGACAGAGCCATTTTTATTACATTTTCAACGTGTTGATCATGGACTTATCTGGGCAAACATTTAAAATGTGTATTGTGAAATTATGTTCTCAACATTGTTAATGGGTTAGTTCAACCATAAAAAGAAAATCCTGTCATGAATTACTCACCCTTATGTTCCAAACCCATAAAACTTTAATTTATCTTTAGACAAAGATATTTCTAAAATTGTTTAATAATTGTTGTCCATCAATTAAAAGTCCATAAACTCAACAGAAACAACACTGGGCAAGAAGATGACATAATTAGTGTGTGTTGTGTGTGTGTGTGTAAACTATCCTTTTAAGTGTTGAAAATAAGTAAATTAATATAAAAATTGAAAATTAAGCAAATAATTACTCACCCTGGTTGTTCAAGGCCATATGTTCTTTTTCAGATCACAAATTAAAGAAAAATTGACTACACATGTAATCTGAAATCTGGTTTCTGGACAATTGAAATCAGAAAATGATTCTATGTGACTCGTGTCATATATTCCAAGTGTTCTGGGGGTATACAAACCGAAATGTACTGTAAATTTAGACGACACGAGACTCTATAGCACCACATTTCACTCCAAATCATGCTCTGCAGCATGATAACACTGCAGCAGCAATAACTAACGTTTAAATATGAATTAGTTAATAAATATAATAAAGTAACACTGCAGCGGCAACAACAAAACTTTAAAATGTGAATTAGTGTTAATAAATTTTAAATTACATGTTGGGCAAAATAACACTGCAGCAGCAACAGTGAAACATGAATTTGTCTTAATGATTATTAAAAATTAGGCTACGTGCTGGACAAAGTAACACTGCAGCAGCAATAACTAAACTTTAAATATTAATTAGTCTTAAAGATTATTCTAAATTTCATGCTGGACAAAGTAACAATACAGCTTAACTTTAATATGAATTATTCTTAATGCTTATTCTATCACTTATACTTATATCAAAACCTGGATCTATGCAAAAATAAAGCCACCATTAAAGTAGGCCTAACAATACAATCACTTGTACAACAAATAAATCACCCTGAGATGTACAGATTAGGCCTACAACAAGTTTATCCCCATTTAAAAGCACAAAAAGCCCGAAATTTAGGTTTTGTGCAACGGTTTTCCGAATAATGAAAAATCAAGCTGCAACACTTTAGCGCGCTAAGACGACGATGTAATTCACATGCAACAATGTTTTTACTTATAGCTTTGCATAAACTTTGCAGAAAAATTGATTTTGGATGAAACTCACCCTGTAATCGTGAATTATCCGTGTGAGGAATCCAACTTCCCTCACGATGTCGCAGTTGGTGCTTTTATCACTGCGAATACAAAAATAGTTAGGCTACTTCCAATATCCAAAATACAAGTTAGTAACAATTGCAGATGTAATGCATTTTTCTATCACAACGAGCAAAACAAAAGGGAACTCACCTATTATAAGTATGAAGATGGATGAAAAATCCATGCGTGCTCACTGCAGCTCTTCCGATGTCAAGTCAAAAATACTGTTAAGTACCGTTTTGTTTCCCTCGAGCAATAATTACGTTAAAATGCCGTTATAATTTTTCTACGTCATATTACAAACGCAAAAAAACAGCAATGTACTGCTTTTGAACAAAACAGGAATGTACTGTTGAAATTTAGCCGTAAATTTACAGCAATTTCTAACAGTGTGACCACACTTATGATTTTGGTGGCTAAAATGTCAATGAGACATCGGTGTGGTTTTCTAATTAATTACCTAACAATGCCCTAGCAACCACCCAGAATACCTCTGGAATTTTCGAATCTGCATGATTGGGAGTTTGGTGAATGGCGAAACAGATTTTGCTTGTTTTCAAGTTGGTCAAGTGGCTGCTTGGTTTGGAAGTGAATTCTGTGAGTGATGCTTCATATATTGCTACAGAATGGACAACGTACCCTTTTTCGCCCTTAATTTCTTATGTTGTTTCATTAATGTTACCCTGTAGTCACACTGTAAACCCCAAAAAGTTAAGCTAACTCATTTCATTTGAGGAAAGCGATTACCTCCATTAATTTAAGTTTATAAAAAAAACATTAGTTATGAGTACTCTGCAATGAGTAAACTTATTTTAATCGAGTTCACTAAAACAATAATATTTCTTAATACACAAATAAACTTTACACTGCATTTAATATTGTATATAGCTGAAATTTCACTTTACTGAGTAAAAACAGTGCAATAATTGTATCCCTTAAAACCCATCTTTGATTACCAAAATATATATTTAAATGTTTTTTTTTTCCTGTAAAAAAATCTTCATGCCTTAAAATAGCTTGAATGTAACCACCTTTGCTTCATTTAGTATGCGTGGAGCCGTGAATATGCTAATTAGCATTGCCTCCACTCACACAAGCTCACAGATTCACTCGGCCAACTTACCGAGGTAAACACTGCACAATGGTATCGCTCTTTACAACGTTGGACACATAACGGTAATTAATATGATTAGCCTTTGGCTTGACTGTTATCAAACAGTTAATAATGTGTTGCTAATGTTACACAAACCATGTTCTTATCTCAGAGTTAGATAGCTGCCTTCTAACAATCATTTGAAACGCTTTGAACAACTCGGAACGTTGTCCGTGAAGAAAGGCATATAGTTAATCATAACATCATAATATACATGATACATTTGTTAAATTGCTAAATTTACCCGATTTTTCATATCAACAAAAAACACACCCGGATACCTGTTAATGATATGTTAAAGCCCACTGGCACGTTGATTGGTTACAAGGTAGTTTGTGACTAGGGCTGTTGCGGTTATGGAATTTCCCTTGCGGTAATGTTGAGTGGCTCAATAGCGCGATATGCGGTATTACCGCCATTTATTTATTTAATTAATGAATTTATATGTTTTTGTTGCTATATAAATAATGTTTACGATGTGGACAAAAACGAGGACATTTTCAGTAACCAATGTAACCGAAACTAAACAGCGTCTACAGTATGCGCATTGAAAGACTTTCATTCAGCGCGCATATTGTTATGACAACGGACTTTGAGCGAGTCATTGAACCGTTCATTCAACGAACACGTTTAAAAAAGCTGATTCAACAGGATGTTAATTATTTTTAACTTTGAGATTCAACTTTTCAAGGCAATGCGTCGCTTAGGCAACGCTGAAGCTGATGCTTCACTTATTAGAGACCCATTAATTCAATGCGTGACTCACTGATTTTATTTCGGCTTCCTTTGTGGGATGCTGACCAGTGCTGCTGCTGACGCACATTTATGGGAAAATACCCATGAAGAGAACGTTATTTTTTCGTTTCCCTTTGACACGACAAGCTTTTCACGACTTCAAAGACAGACGCAGGTAATTGCACGCGCTCTGCCGATCTCTCTCATTCACTGTCTGTGTGAAGCCTGTAGGCTACACATCACCATGATAAACAGTCTTGTTATCATTATGAACTTGTTTAACATTCAATACACATGCATTAAGTTCAAAACAAGAAGGGTATAGCCTTATAAAAAAAAAAAAAAACGTGAATATCGCGGTTGCTGCGGTTACGTGCTATCCTCTGCGGTTGACTTGTCAGAAGCGCGGTACTACAATATTGCGGTTACCGCGACAGCCCTATTTGTGATGTCAAAAACACCAGCAATTTCAAACCACATTATTGATTTATTCGTTTCAGTTTTTGCCATTTTAGACATGGAATGAGCACTTTTGGCTTGATAAATTGTCATATCAACCATCCATAATAGTCTAGCACTGATGAGTACTGCTCACGTTTAAAGGGTTAGTTCACCCAAAAATGAAAATTCTGTCAGTATTTACTCACCCTCATGTTGTTCCAACCCCGTAAGACCTTCGTTCATCTTCGGAACACAAATTAGATATTAAGATCGCTCCTGCATACAGTCCATAGGCTTCTTGAGGGACTGGCTCTTGCTGTCCTCGAAAAGTCATTAAAGACATCGTTAAAATAGTCCAAGTGACTACAGGGGCTCAATCTTAAGTTTATCAAACGACGAGAACACTTTTGTGCGCAAAAAAACAACAAAAATAACGACTTTATTTCAACTATTCGTTTATTTCTCCCTCTGCGCGAGTCAGGTTACTAGTTTAATAGCGTAAGCTTCTGTTATTGTACGTCACACGCATCACACACACATGACCAGCGTCGGCCAATAGTGAGCCTACGTGTGACGTAGCTCTACGCAATCACACTACGTTAACTGACTTACAGGCTCATGGAGAAGGAAGTGAATAGTTGAAATAAAGTCGTTATTTTTGTTGTTTTTTTGCACACAAAAGTGTTCTCGTCGTTTGATAAACTTCAGATTGAGCCCCTGTAGTCACTTGGACTATTTTAACGATGTCTTTAATGACTTTTCGGGGACAGCAAGAGCCAGTCCCTCAAGAAGCCTATGGACTGTATGCAGGAGCGATCTTAATATCTTAAATGTCTTAATTTGTGTTCCGAAGATGAACGAAGGTCTTTCGGGGCTGGAACAACATGAGGGTGAGTAAATACTGACAGAATTTTCATTTTTGGGTTAACTAACCCTTTAACCTGAAAAATAAAAATTCGTCATTCATTTTCGTTCATTGTTGATAATTTATTTAGAGCATGAAGCAGCTTAGTCACTAGCCCTTTGGCATACTAAAATTGTCTGAAATATTTAAAATACCAAAGGAAGGAATGAGAACCGAGCTGTTGTCTTTGGTCTGGAGTCACAGATGCTTCCTTACAGAAAAGCGTAGCTGGAATTGTGGGTACTAGAGGAGGAGGGAAATAAAGAGAGAGTGCGAGAGAGAATGTAGGTCAGGTCTGTCACACATGGCCAGTTCTTACATGAAGTGATAGTCGGCTTCTCGCCTAAGGAACAAGCTCCCCCTAGCCCTCCATTAGGACCTTCAATAAGTGTACATCCAGGGTCCTGTGCGCCATTAACTGGGGAGCTGTGGCATCGCCTTTAGGGGGGAACACTTTGCACTGCTACTAGACGTAGATCGCCACAGCCACAGAATTGACATTTAAAGAATGTCCACAGAAAAGCCAGGCCTAGTTTAGGTTGCACATGCTGGAGTGATGGAGTTGCCCTCCTCATTTAATGCAGTGACTTTATTTCAGATATCAGACACGCTTTGTTTTGACTTCATTTGCGAGTACTAATTGACACTTTTTAGGTGTTTACAAAAGGTGTTTTAGGTTAGATATTCTAACTATATTAAATGTGTCTCAAACTGTATATTATAAGTGTAGACATAATTAATGTAAAGCAGATGTTTCAAACTAAACGACCATCATGTAAACCAGTTTATTTCCTATACAGTAGAGCTGCACGATTCTGGATTCTGAAGAGACAACTTAACATTTTGTCAGATCCTCTAGTAAATAGCATGTTATTTTGTTGTTGAAAATGTTTAATTAATTTGAATGAATTATTATTAGGGCTGTCAAACGATTAATCGCATCCAAAATAAAGTTTGTGTTTACATAATATATGTGGGTGTACTGTGTATAATTATTTTATGTATATATAAATACAATACAAACATATGCATGTATATTTAAAAACATTGTTTTATTTATATATAAATTATTTTTATATGTAATATAAATTATATATAAATCTATATACAGTATATACATGAAAATATTTCTTAAATATTTACAAGCATGTGTGTGTATTTATACATATACACCCACATTTATACAGTGCACCCACATATATTATGTGAACACAAGTTTTATTTTGGATGCGATTAATCACGATTAATCGTTTGACAGCCCTAATTGTTATTTTAATCGGTTTGAATGAATGATTCAACGACTCACTCATAAAGACTCGCTGGTTCAATAACTCGCTGATATTACCTTTTTTTTTTTTTTGTCAGTCCATATTGCATACATTGACTGACTGGTGATATTTAAGTGTGTGTGCTCATTTCCTCTATTTTGACATTAATTGAGCATTAGAAAATGGCAAAGAAAATGTTAAAGTTAATGATTTAGAACACTTAAATGTAATCTTTAGAAAATGTTAAAATTAATATAATGTTTTGTACTGTAAATTATAATTAGGATAAATTAACCTGTAGCATTTCATATGATTCGTTTTATTTTTATGCAAATAGTATACAATTTTAACTTGACTGTTTATTGGTCATCATGGCTCATAACATGAAAATAATTATTGGTTTGTCGGTATTGGTGCGAAAAAAGCAGCACACACAGTAAACTGTACAGTTAATTTTTGTATGTAATTGATGTAAAAAAAAAATAATCTCAATTGAAGTCTATATGGTCTGTTTAATTAAGTTTGAGATTAATTCTGGCCAGCTCAAAAGATACACTAATCCCTAACCAACTTAAGTAGCTTGCCCTGCAGTCAATAACTGGACACTGAAATGTGTGTCAATATTGACCAGACAAGGTTTGATGTCAAATACTGTGGCTTCTATTTAAAAGGCCACTTCTGGTTGGGAAGAACCAAAAAAAAAAAAAATATATATATATATAGTAGTATGTAGATATTCATGCACTCTATTATCAGCAATGTATTCAGTTTTAAATATTCATGAACAGGGTCTTATTTGTGAGATATGAGCATTTTACATGTGGTTACTGTCATAGGAATAAGTCTTTATATCTTTCATCAGTTTATGCATCTCTGACTTGATGACTGAGCAGAAATGCATCATCCGTAGCTGTACGTTCGTAACTGGAGGTTATTCTGGGGTACTCTGTATAGTATGAGGTAATTAATCAAGTTTTTATGGTGCATAACTGAAATATTCCCATCGGTTTAGCTTTTCGCTAGCCTAAATATTATATCCGAATGTTATTCATATTTTTGAGGTGAATGGAGACGCATCAGACTACTAATTTCAAAGATGGACCTCATTTCATTGTCTCAAGTTCTTTTTTTTCTTTTTTTTTCCACATAAGAAATTAATGATAATGTTAGTTGCCAGAACTGAAATGGCACCTACTTAGGACATTCCTTTAAACAAATTAAAAGAAAGCATGATAAAACGTTGCTTTCAAACCTGTTAATTGCCAAGATCTCAGACAGTATGCCAGAGAGGGACAAGAACCGTTACTTGGAAGTGTCGCGTTCTTGATTCCTGACTTCATTAGGAAGCAAAGAAATCTAATTTCATTCTCGGCCTCTTGACAATTAATTGTCATATTGCATTTTTTCACACACGGTTTTAGTTTCAAATTGACTTATTAGCAGCCTTTAAAGCAGAACCTTGTGAAATGCCAAGCATTTCCTGCTTTAATATTCAATGAATATTTTAAGACAACTCTTTTGTGTATTCATAGCAGCAGTAAGAGACATGAAGGCTTTGCTAGGACACTCTAAATGACCTCAGATGACTTTGCAGCTTCCCTTTTTCTAAATCTCTTATAAGTGGAACAGCAGCCCAGCAATCCTCTGTGATTATTGCTTAAATATTTCAACGAGCAAGGATTGCTCTGGAAACTTTTCCAGACACTTTTTCCAGCGAAAGGTTCAGGATGTGGCTTGTTTGTGTGTGTGTGTGTGTGTGTGTGTGTGTGTGCCAAAAATTCGATGTGGTAATGAAACACAACTTTCAGAGTAATCTTATATATATATATATATATATATATATATATATATATATATATATATATATATATATATATATATATATGAAGAGTTCAGATGCAAAAGCCTCTAAGTGCCATTTGAAATTTTCTTCTAGAATGATAATTTTTATCAAGCTTGTATATTTAAGTTCAGTGATTTCACTTAAATGGCAATGATAATTACCTATTAATTGTTATTTAAGTGAAATTACTGAACTTAAATATACAAGTTTGGTAAAAATCATCATTAAAGAAGAAAATTTCAAATGGCATTTAGAGGCTTTTGCATCTGAACACTTCATATATATATATATATATATTCTTATCAGTGAGATATTAGTCATAATGTATTGCCTTCCCCAGTGTTATTGTAAAATGCAATGCTAAAAGGACTTCTTATCTGGTTTTTAATGAAATACTGCTTTGTTCTTGATAGAAAGAGAGCATGTTGTGTCATGTATTGATCATCAGTTTGACTTCCTCTTCATATTACATTTTTCTGCAGCACATGAATTGAAACAGAGCTGGCCAGTGGACGCCCATATAACACTAGACGACATGAACTGGGATTGTGGTTAGTACTCTTTTCTCAAGCAACTTATAATACCCACTTATAATATTATAAATACGGTTATGATTATAAAGCATCACTTCTTTTTCAGACACTGAGTGTTATACGTATGGCTGCCGCTGTGGAGGAGAATTCATCTTGGAGAAGGATGACACACTAGAAATGGAAACAGTTGTGTGCTGCAATTCCTGTTCGCTCAGCATTGAAGTTAAGAAGGTTACATGACACTTTTGGATACTTCAGGCTAGTTTCTTATTGGACTGTTTTTAATGGACACGTAGTGGATTTTAACAGGAAGACATCCCCATTCATAACTGAGCCTGGCACTTACAGTATGAGAAATTGTTTTTGAGGAACTGTTTGAATTTTTCATCAGGTGGATTCAAATTTGACAGTATACAGAAATCAAAAGACATGACATTTTCTTTTTTAAAGCTATTTTTTAATGGCCTCCACATAAATCTTCAAAGTGACCATATTGTAAAAACCTTCCCTTTATTTTTTTTTTTATTTATAATTTTTTTCTTGTGGAACTGAGCAGCATATCTCATTTCATTCACATGTACCTTTTATCAAGTGCATCACCAAATAACTGTTTCCAGAATTGGGTCACACTAGACTCTCACTGTCACAGAAAGCCCTTGGTTGTTTCCTCCGAGGTAGACGTGCTCTTTTACAGACCAGACGTTTACTCAAATGCTGTTTGTTCCCCATCCTTTCACATCCTGTGTTTGCGAGGACCGGCCAGGCGGCTCAATAACCTCTTAGCTCTTGTTAATATTTGTTTGCATGTAAATAAATGCACTTTTTTCCTCCTCTAACAATGAAGTCACTAACTGCCTCCACACATCACTGATCGAAAAAGGCCCTCCAATTAATGATGAGCTTTTCATTTTTCTTTCGAGCCTTATTGTTCTCCGGTACACTCAATTTTGGGGGGGATCCGCAAGGTTGTGGCAATGGAATAGGGTCATGCCTTTATTAAACTTCAAACAGTCATTAGGCTGTTTGCTAAAATCTGTCGTCCCATAGTAGAAACAGCTTGATCGGGGCAAAACCACGCTTTTCATCAATGTCCTGAGGCCTGAACCGAGGCTAGACCTGCCAGTGGACCGGCAATGGACCGAACTTTAATCGACTGTGACATCAATTATGGATAATCTCATCACTTTTGGAGAGTGTGCTTGTCAAATCTCTAATTAAGTCCTCAGTTCCCCCTATATGTGCAGACAGGATCAACAACACATTATAGTGCAATGATGGACATCATCATTCTATTTTTGAGGGGATATAACTTTTAACCTTGCGTGCACTTGTGGGTCTGGACAGGCAGTTGGGCAGCTGTGTTTCTTTGAATTAATGTCCCTTTATTTCGTGACTGTAAATGATGAAAGAATCATAATAATTCATAACAATTTGCATGGTAAAGATGTGTTTTTTATGTTCTAGTCATTACTTGAGTTAACTGTATTTTGTATGTTGGCCAACTGCATTATTTCAGCGTTCATAGAAATAGATCAGAAAGTCAGTTTTCAGGTTAGAAAATTAGAGAGCTATGTAGTTTTATTTAAAGAAGCACTATGTAACTTTTTTCAACCTTTATAATATTTTTCCAAAACCCTGGAGATGGTACATCGACTTACAATAGGTTGAATAACAGGTCTGCTGTATCGCTTTTACTGGCACTCTGTAACTTCGGGGAGCGGGTAGGAACAAAAACGACAAAATTCGACTGCTTTATGACATGCGTCACTTCCCCCACTTCCGCAAATTCCGACGCGAGAGCCCAACAAGCGTTTTTTTTTTTTTTTTTTAATTTTTACAAAAAATTTTTGACTCTGTATGTTGTCATGGCTCCGGTCTGGTGCATCAATCTTACCTCGTCCAGCAAATGTGAAATGCGTCAGAAACAGCGCGTACGCGCGATCAGTTTACTGTTGGGTCCGCATCCAATGTAGACTGCATTGCTTTCTTTTGAGCACGCTTAACACACTCAAGCATCCCCGTAGAGCCGGGGTGGGCAGCTCGCACCAGCTGGAGACGTGAAAGTATACTGATTACTGAGTTTGATAGGGGCTACATTCTTGCAAGTAAATAATACATGATTAGACGGACAAAATAATCGGTCAGGATAACTATCCTATGTCTGCAGGCTGATAGTCATGTTTGTTTGGGGTTTTTTTCTGCTGAAAGTGTCTTGCCTCAGGCTATAACGTAATGCAAATCGATTTTTCAAATTTGCAGATTCATCTATGGTAGCTTGATATTATAATTTTGACGATTTGGCTATTATCTACCAACAAACATTGAACTGAATTAGCATATCCATTATGTAAAACAGTAGGCTAACGTTACTATAAAGACGCTGGCTTGTAAATGTGAGCTACGCGATCTTTTGACGTTTCAATAAAATTAAGCCCATGACGCTATATTCATGCTGAAATATATGCTAATGTACCTGGGATGAAGACATTTCACACGCAACACTGGAGTCTGCCCAAGATGTGAGAACTCCTTCCTTCTGCAGAGTTCAGGGGTATCGCTCGTCAACAAATGCACGCGTGTATTCCCTAGTAGTGTAACCATGACAGATTTTACGACAGTAGTAGAGGACAATACTGTTTTTCAACTGTAGGGGGACCCCGAGAGCAAAATTTCAAAAGTAACATAATGCTGCTTTAAAAAAAAAATTTAAATGTATATTTTATTGAATGTTGCAACATAACTATTTAATTTAGTTATACCTTGTCTCTCTGTTGTTTGGTGACTGTTCTCACATTTTTTCCCCCCTGTTGACATCTGTGTGAACGGTAACCCAAAACCTTTGTCTAACTAAGCAAGACTTTCACTGATCCCGGTTCTTGTTCACAGGTAGCTTTGAAAGGAGTTTCCTTTAATGCAAAGCCTGCACTCCAAGTAGCTGGAAGATAGGGCCCTTTTCTTTGAATGAACTTTCATCACCTTTTTTGCTCTCATGGTTTCTCATTTAATGCAGGCGGTTGGACAAAGAGGGAACCTCCCTCCCTCCTTTAACCCCTCTCAGCTCAAACCTTTAAAATAGCTTGTGTGTTTTGGACAACGTTGCATATTTGCCTCTCATCTCAAAATTTTCAAAGGGGCCAGCAGGTGGGATTTTTTTCTAATAATATAATAATAATAATTCTAATAACTAATAATACATTTGTGGTTACAGTTTACAGTTTAAAGGGTCCAATTTTCACTATGAACTATTTTTTGGCCGGATACTACTACTTAAAAAGCACATATTAATGCCTTCTGCATACCCATTTTCTTCTTCCCAATACTTAAACTTAAACTAGAGCTACCTTACTAACTATCCATATATTGAGGCAAATGGCGTAGTTAATAGTGAGAATTGGTTTGACCAAATTTGTATTAATGTAGATCTGCATTTACTTTTTACAGAATTTTATGTTCATATTGATATTTTGATATTGAATAGGAGATACATTTACATTTAAAATTACACACTTCACCTTTAAGGTTGTATCGTTTTGGCTCTCTTTTTGATGGATGACTCTACTAAAGATGTTTGCAGGAAGCTGATGGCTCCATGCTTGTGTTGTGGTTGTCTGGTTTGTTTATGACTGAGAGTCTTTCAGAGAGCCAGAGGTTTACTGCCTATCCCATCATCCTATCCATTCAATTGGCAATAATGCTAACAGCCCTCATGCAATGCTAGACCTGTGTGTGTAAGAGAGAGAGAGAGAGACCGACAGAGAGGGGTACAGTTATATTAAGCCAATGTATAACCTCTCAAAACACCTATGAATCCTTATAGGTAAGTTTTATTCTGCCTTCACTGGATTGCTTTGTTTTGTTTTTTGTTTTTTTGCATTAATGTAGACCTGAGCTATGCTGTCTGCTTGAAATATGAATTGGTGTGTTTGAATCGTGACTGTTTTCTTTTAAAGGCTCTTTACACATTTGTTGTGAAAGCAGTTGCCAAGGGGAGTCACAATGCCAGAGCGTCCCCAATGTGCTCATAGACTAAACAAGTGACAGCACTGGTGCACCCATAAAGCCACGGGCCCTCAGGTGCCCCCACCCCACTGTTGCATGCCCGAACATGTCAGAACCTGGTTTTAAAAATAACTACTCCTTGTTAATCAAGCCAACCTGCCCCCAACCACTACACCAAAACACACACCGTCCTCCCTTGCCGATAATTATGTCAACCTGCTTGTCACACACACCTTCATTTGTCTGTTTTTTAATGTTAGCATGTCATATATGTTGGCAGATAGATGCTTTCTGTCTTTAGCCTGATAGACTGAAAAGGCACAGCAATAATGTCTCAAAGGAGGCGGACTTGCTAATCAACGACAGCAAGCTAAATTTGAAACGCAACAAGGAACCGCTTGGCCATGCACAGCTTGCTTGGAGATGCAACTTCATTGTTTGCCAATCTCTTAATTGGCTATTGGCCTTATAGCTCTATTGAGGGAAACCCTCTAATTTGGAGTGAGATACAGTGGGTGCTAATTGCAGACACTATAGATGTAGATGTGTCATTTCATAGTGTCCACCACACCTGAGCTGTCTGTTTTATTCCCTGTCCTTCTCTTTTAGGATTTGAACATCATTTTGCAACTTCCGGGTCTAAGAAACCCATCATGTGGTATTGATTCCAAGAGGAACGGGAATGCCTCTATGTTTTAGGCCGT
This sequence comes from Pimephales promelas, assembly GCF_016745375.1. The sequence continues at coordinate 1,134,903 of NW_024121521.1, read as the reverse complement.
GGCTGGGATAATCAGCTCGGCCCTTTATTCCCATCGCCCGTCGCTCCTGGTGATGGAATTAGCTTGAAGCAAGCAGAGCGGAAATCACTCGGCTTTATGAATGACATCCCAGAGGTGGGAACGGATTAGTCTTTTCCCTCTCTCCTTCGGTCTGTGTCTGGCTGTCTCTCTCTTGCAGCAGCTCTTCTCTTTACAGCACCAGGTGGCTTTTTTTCCGGGCACAAAGGTGTTTTTATCTTAATCCCATTACGCCAGTGTTAAGTCTCACCAACATCAAAATTACCCCCACCACCACTAGCCTTCGTATCTCCTTGCTTCTCCCACCCCCAGTTCGCTTTCCATCCGCTCCCTTTCCGAGTGACTGAAGGTGGTTTCACCTGAAAGGAGGAGAGATCTGCAGGGCAGCTGCTGTTTTAGCAGTTGATGTTTCCATTGCTGACTCACAGCGATTGCCAATCCTGATCCAATTTCGCCATGCTGGTGGCCCCTTATTCCCTTGTCCAATAATGTGTCTGCTGGAAAAAATCCCACTGCTCCAAATCAAGTCTAATCCTTGCTGGAGACCTCATGTCAATCTTGTCATCCAAAAGGGAAAAAAATCAAGACAAAACCATACATCTGGTCCCGCCCCAGATCTCTCTTTCTCTCCATTTCTTTGGCCTCTAGGGATGGCTTTTAAGTCCCCCATCTTCTCCAAAGAAAAGAGTAGGGATCACGCAACATGACCTACCAGAACCTTGATATCACAATATTGCCACCCTTGGGCATTGGGACATAGGTGCGGATTAAGACTTTGCATAATAAGATTACACGCTGACTGAATGATATCAAGGGACGATCCATATGTGGCAAGCTGGCTCTCTGTCTCCGGCTCAGTGGCGGGTGGTACAGCTTGTGGAGAGATGCCTGGGAGAGCCGCTGGGAATCAAATGGGATTCAGATTGTAAATGAGTTGGCCATTTGCAGTCATAGCTACCAGTGACTGGATCTATCGCTGTCTCACATCTCAATGTGAGAGGTTAGATCAGCTGTCCTTTGTGCGATTACCACAATTCCCTGCAATGGTGGTCAAGTTTACGGAGACAGTTTTACACTGATTTGTTTCTCCTAATTGCAGATGTTTGACATCACTTGCTGTGTTTTTCAGTAAGCAATCAAAAAGTGAGGTGTTCTGATTCCACGACTAGTTTATGTCTGTCAAATGCTCAATGGGCTTCCGAAATATTCCCAAATTCTCACCCTAGATTCCTTCTCGAAGAAAAGTCAGAAGTGGTCAAAGCTGGTAGAAGTTTCCTTTTGTCCATGAATACCTCGGATGCCATAGTTCAACAGTGGCAGCCCCTGCTGACAGACCCCTCCATCCCAGGAGCTGCTTTTCTCTCAAGAATCTCACCATTCATGGCTCCCCATTCCCGCATCTTCAAAGCAGCATTCCAAGAAAATCCCTCACATAAAAAGATACCTCTCCTCATGAGCTGATGATCTAGGGGTGTCAAGCTGTTGTTCCTGTCCCACTGTGTGCTGTGGGAAATGGATGTGTCTGTCGACTGGATGGGATCAATAAGCACAAGGCCACAACATCGACCCGCTGCTCTCCTAAATGACTCCATGAGTCCTTGTCGACTGTGCTGGGCAGTCAGGCACTGTGGGGAACTTGGGGAAACTGGAAATGCTTCAAACCAGGGGGTCCCAAAGAGAAAAACACACCCGCTAGTATTAAGCAACATGTTCCAAACTGTAGCAAGTATAGACCGCACAGCTTTGCGAATAAGGCCATGAATTTGGGTGATGTTAACTAGTCTTTTGGACCTTTGTGGATTTGTGATATATTTTGTAATAACATCAGTTCAAGGCAGTTCAGTTAGTCTAAATATAGAACAGCAACCAGCTTCCTTACACTTAATTTCGTATTAGTCATTGGTAAAGGCACACGATATATTAATTCCATAATATTCACGTAAAGTTAATCTTTAAAAATACTAAAAATGTAATTACTTGCCAATGCAAATCTCAAAATGAATACCCATGTTTTCATATTAATGTTGTGATGCCTAAATGCTTGACGTATAGCATTTAAAGCATTGATTTCTTATAATTTATTTTATTTTGAATATAATAGTATAATATAAGAAAAAAAATAGTATAGAGGTTGGCCATTTATCAATTGTTTGTCATAATATGATGATAATTATCTGCACTAGTCGGAATTTAAAGAGATACTCCACTTTTGTTTGGAAATAGGCTCATTTTACAACTCCCCCAGAGTTAAACAGTTGAGTTTTACCGTTTTTGAATGCATTCAGCTGATTTTTTGATATTTAGAAGAATATTAGTTAACAGACAGTTTTTGGTCTCATTGACTTCCATAGTATATATTTTTTCCTAGTATGGAAGTCAATGAGACCAGAAACTGTCTGGTTACTGAAATTCTTCTAAATATCAGAAAATCGCCTGAATGGATTCGAAATGTGGAGTATCCCTTTAAAAATCAGTTCATCCCTAGTCATTTGTTAACTATTAGCTTTTTTTCCAGGCATGGACTAAATCTATCATGCTGTTGAATCCTGTCGTTTCCTACCAATCCATCCCCAGTGGCAGAAAAACTATATATGGATATTACTGCATTGCAGTCGTTTGCATTCACGTTTTGTCCCTCAAAATAGAGTCTCCATAGAGGGACCTATTCCTTAGGCTGCTTAATGAAAACATATCCGTTATCAGTGTTAATAACAGCACCCCCAGACATGATTGTAGCTTACGATCACAGAATGCATAACACCTGCCTGTCCAGTATCAAAGCTGCCTGCCGCTTATGCAAATATAGCAAGATAGTCCTGTAGATCAGTCTATGAGGCCCCACCAGTCAGATCAGACTTCCCAGGAGGTTTGTGTCAGTGATAGCAATCACTGCCACACACGCATACAACATTACAGACTCAAATTAGCAGAGCACAGAAGAGAGAAAGGGGATTAGAGAGATCCGCTCTCCCACCGGCCCAACTTACAAATTAAATATGATAATCAAACAACATGATCACAATGGATTTGATGACTGACTGGGGTTTAGCAAAATTTAGCTCGTTACCCATGGTTGCATGCTCTAATTTGGATTTTTTGTCATTGATAGTGGTGATTATAGCTCTTTGTGTTTCTGTAATTTTTTAAAGCTTTTTCAAAGTAATACAAAAAAGTAAATTGCCGTGAAACCGTGCATACACATCTCTTTAAAATATGTCAGTATTTTTCAAGAACTACTGTTGATTTGAATACTGTATGATTCCGATTTATTTAATTTTAGTTTTAACTTGTTTTAAGATTTAATGACATGAACAAATACATATATTTTTTTTTAAATGTATGTCTTATAAAAAAAATACTCGATCCCTGAAAGTGTTGATAATTGGAAATAAATCGTTATTTTTATTCAACCCTAGTTCTAAAGAAATCCTTTATTTTTATTAACTTTTAGTTGAAGCAAAAGCATTCTTTAACCCGTTGTTAGTTCTTTACCTCAGTTTTAAGGCCTAATGACCCTGTTGAACAACTACTGGGGCTCTCCAATTGCTTAAAAAACAGCTGGTATTCAAATTGGATTCCTAATTTCCTTTGAGGTAACTAGCATGTCTGTCCCATCTGTCAACAGGTGAGAACCAGAGCTGAAGCCGAATGCTCTGGTGGCTGCCTGCACAAACAGCCTAATTCAATAAGGTGATGTCTGTGTCAGCCAATGCTTATCTACTGAATTCACACAAGGTGTCTGGGAGTTTGAACAGTGCTGGGCCGAGCAAGGTGGAAAGATGACACCTGCCTTTCCAATCCCTTAAGACAACAGTAAGTACCTCACCTGCTGTTGTCACGACCTGACAGATTTAATAACATCCTGTTGAGGGAAAAGTTGGTATATAACCTTACTGAGAATGTGTCTGATTTTATTACACCATCCATTCTTCTTGCAGAAGGCAATCAGGAGTTTATTCGCAGTTAAGAGCAATGAGAGAGAGTAAAGCGAAAGCCTCTCATCAAAAGAAAAGGCCCGAAACAATTGTTTTGATGACTGATCTGTGGCCCAGACTGTCATCATTACCCCCCATGAGAGGGACACACACCCCCTAAAACAATCCACTCTGGGCTAATGGCTCCTACGCATTTCATTTGTAAGACACTATAGAAAGTATGCTACAATAGGCTCCATCTTGAGAGGGCCCATCTGGGTGCCTCTTAGATCCTTTGAACGGCACGGAGGGTCGCTGACCTAGAAAGCCATCAATAAAAGACAATCCTTGGGAGGACAAATTGAAGAGCTGTGGAATCTCTCGTCTTTGCCTTGCTCAGCTTTGAGTTTATGGGTGAGGCTGATGATATTTGCCCACTGTACTGTGTTCGTTACTCAACTTTGCTGTCATTATTTGGTCGTCGGGGTCAAGTTGTTTCTGAGGTGAAGGAGACGTTGGCTGCTTTGCAGGAGGTTTGGAAAGGACTGAAATTTAAATGTTTTAAGTGGTTTTACGTTGGTCCAAATTTGTCAAAATTAGCTCAGACTTACTCCGAGGAATACTCTCTGAGTTCAAGAATACACTTATAATGGAAGTGAGTGGAGCCTTTTTTTGACAATTTTGAAAGCAGAAACGTGAAACAAGATATTAAATAAAACCAACGTTTTAACATTTACGTATCGGCCCCATTCGCTTCTATTGCAACAGTAACCCAAATTGTAAAAACCCTTTTTTTTTAACTAAGGAAAGGAAATGTATTTGTGTTCATTATATCAACATTATACCACAATTTCTGTTGGTTTGAGTTTAACATGTGCTGATCAAGGAATATCGTTTCAGCCAAAGAACAACGTGCTACTGTTGATATTTGTTAGCCGTTTCGATGATCTAATGAGGCTTTGACCTCAGAAAAACACCCTGAGTTTGTCGTGCCGCCAGTCCACCTCCAAATAACAGGTTTTAACCAATGCCTTTAAATGACCAAATGATTGCAATGAAACGACACAATAAATCACACATCTGAGCCCCATTGACAGTCTTTCAGTCAAACGTACAATATACATTGTAATTTAAACTATTGGCTCTTGAGAGGGGAGCTAATTGTTCCTCTTTTTTTTTCAATAATCAGAAAAGGTCAGTGGTGAAGCTGTCACTGCCTTTCACAATGCCAGCCAGGCAACAGATGTTAATTCGAACCATTACTGTCCTATCGCTCGGCGAGATGAGTTCGTGACAAACAGCAGAGCTCTATCCCATGCCGAGAGAGAGACAATCCAACAGACTATAATTACCTCCAGAGCCATGAGACTGATGGAGACAAGCCCTGCAGAAAAGGACCCATCACCTACCTTAGATATAATATTTTACTACCTAGTAATTTATCCATCATTCCTGAAAGCACTTGGGTCCTATTGTTGTCAGAGCAGGGGAATGAAGGCACCGGCGAGGACTTCAATCTCTGAAATTACACCGTTTTGGAGACAAAGGCAGGATGGAGGGAGAAACAAGGAAGCCATGCTTTTGGGTGGCACTTTTATCATTGAGTGGCAGATAGTTGAACAATCAGCAAGTCTGGGGGCAAAGTGATGTTGAGGCAGACGGTGCCTTTTGTTTTTAGGCTGAATTGAAATGGCTTGGGGGCTGCAAATGAAGAGAGACGTTCATAGCATATCAAAATATAATTTTACTGTAACCGATTCTGTTATTTGAAAGGCTTGGTCTGGAGGGGGAAAAACACAAGTTCTTGTGGAACTGATCATATTTCATGCTGAAGTACATGCACTTGTACGTTAGCTGTATTTCCAGTCTGTCAGGCTAGACATTAACAGAACAAAGATTATCATAGAATTGCAGTTTCATTCCTAGGCAACTTTTTGTGACACCAAGACTGATCATTTTAATTAAGAGTTTTAGAAATTATTAATACTTTTATGTCACCATGCGGCCCCTTTGGTGTGGAGGAGATGTGGAGGTGTGTTTGAGAACCACTGACTTTAATGGCATCTAATTTTAGCGTTTTTGAGTTTTATTGTGTAATGTAAAGACGGCATATTCACAACATGACTTGAACATTCTGATTAGCATGTGACCCATGGAGATCTATATTCAATCCGAGTTTCAATAGGTACGGAGCCCCCCTAGTCCCACTTTGGCAAAAAAAAAAATAATTATAACTATCTCGTGGCCTCAAGATACTATCTTGTGGCCTTAAGATACTATCTCGTGGCCTCAAGATACTAACTCGTGGCCTCAAGATACTAACTCGTGGCCTCAAGATACTATCTTGTGGCCTCAAGATACTATCTTGTGACCTCAAGATAGTAACTCATGGCCTCAAGATACTAACTCGTGGCCTCAAGATACTAACCCGTGGCCTCAAGATACTAACTCGTGGCCTCAAGATACTATCTTGTGACCTCAAGATAGTAACTCATGGCCTCAAAATAGTAACTCGTGGCCTCAAGATACTAACCCGTGGCCTCAAGATACTAACTCGTGGCCTCAAGATACTAACTCGTGGCCTCAAGATACTATCTTGTGGCCTTAAGATACTAACTCGTGGCCTCAAGATACTAACTTGTGGCCTCAAGATACTTGTGGCCTCAAGATACTAACTTGTGGCCTTAAGATACTAACTCGTGGCCTCAAGATACTAACTTGTGGCCTCAAGATACTCGTGGCCTCAAGATACTAACTCGTGGCCTCAAGATAGTAACTCGTGGCCTCAAGATACTAACCCGTGGCCTCAAGATACTAACCCGTGGCCTCAAGATACTAACTCGTGGCCTCAAGATACTAACTCATGGCCTCAAGATACTATCTTGTGGCCTCAAGATACTAACTCGTGGCCTCAAGATACTAACCCGTGGCCTCAAGATACTAACTCGTGGCCTCAAGATACTAACTCGTGGCCTCAAGATACTATCTTGTGGCCTTAAGATACTAACTCGTGGCCTCAAGATACTAACCCGTGGCCTCAAGATACTAACCCGTGGCCTCAAGATACTAACTCGTGGCCTCAAGATACTAACCTGTGGCCTCAAGATACTATCTTGTGGCCTCAAGATACTATCTTGTGGCCTCAAGATACTAACTTGTGGCCTCAAGATACTTGTGGCCTCAAGATACTAACTTGTGGCCTTAAGATACTAACTCGTGGCCTCAAGATACTAACTTGTGGCCTCAAGATACTCGTGGCCTCAAGATACTATCTCGTGGCCTTAATAATAAATAATTACATTTTTTTTTTTTTGCCAAAGTGGGATTAGGGGGAGCTCCGGCATTCCCGAGATATAAGCGAAAAAGTGAAATTCATCAAGGGGGCTGACCCACTCGGCCAAGCTAGAGAAGGCATGCTCTCCTTGGCTTGGCCGCGAGCCTCAGAGTGGGTGGAAGCCAGATCAAATATGGGACTTTGGAACGTACTTTGTAGAGTCCAAGAATTTGTGTTCCAAATCTCATTCTTGGTAGATGTTTCTTCTTCAGAAACATATTTTCTTGTCATATTTTCATACATTTAAATTGTTCTTCCTTACAATACAACCCTTCACCTTTTCCTTCACCTTTCAATCCAGATTTGGCCTCTGGAGCAAATCTACGGAGCCATGCAGAGCTGGCGTAACGAAAAGCCACCAGCCAGTCAGTGAATCCCACAAAAGAGGAAGTGCATCTTCTGCTTGTCATTACAGCTCGGTGATGTTACTGGTTTTAATGACCTTCCCGAGCATTCACCACAGCCAGGGGGTCATACAAACCCACGACTCTCCAGGAAAAGCCCTCCATTAATGGAAAGAGGAACAGAAGCACCCGGGCCGCTTCAGTTCAGCGGACAGATGGGAGGCCATTGTAAATATTTTGATTGATGGAGGGTGGGGTCAAGGCGTAAACCTTTGTTTTCCATATAAATGGGGAGGGCGGGAATCCAATGCAGGATGTTGGCTTGTTTTTTGATAGGCCTCCCATTCCTTAGCATGGCAGAGTGCAGACACACTGAAGGGCAGTGAAGGTTTCCATGGATCTAAAGAATGTTTTGGTCATGTTTTGTGTATCTGACCTCGCTTTATATGTAAAGTTCTTGCTGGTCTGAGAGGAATATCCTATAGTGAAGATGTTGTAAATATGTCTGACCGGTGTATGTGTGTTTGACCGTATGGATAATAATTGTTTGTTTTTTTTTCGCCATTTTTTTTCTGATCTGACCCATGGATTGTGTTTTTTTTTTTTTTGTCAAATTAGACCTGACCAAATGTGATTTTGCCTTGAGTGACTTTTCTTTCTTTCCTTTCCCAGGAGGAGTCAATAGCCGAAAGAGTCTGAAGCAAGAGGTGAATTCAGCCCCTCACATACACTCACACCTTCCTCTCCTCCCCAAACACTCCTAACCGGCAATCTGTAACAGTGACCAGCCCAGGGATCTAAATCAGCCTTTACCCACACATTACCTTAATGATGTCACAAAGGAATGCCCCATGGTCCTTTTCTCTGATTGGCCCACAGCTCCTCACAGGTCTAATCAGGAAGTGTTGGTGTTAAGCATGGTTTTTCTAATTTAAGGTGTTATCTCCGAGACAATGGCCTGTTTTTTTTTATTGTAAGAAAGGTGATTTGTCCCTGGGGCTCTGACACATCTTCTTTCACACATGCACCTTGTTAAGTGGCCAGGAGACCAAAACGGTCAACATGCTACAAAGTATAGACTGAAATAGATCATTTAATTTTTTTTTAAAAAAGTCCCTTTAAAAGTGACAAACCACTAAAAGACTTTATTGTGATTTTATTACTTTATATAAAATGTGGTGGTTGCGATCCTGGATGATGATTGGTCAATACAGTGTTCTCACTGAATATACATAACAAAATGATTTCAGCATTATTAATAGTAGTAGTAGGCAGTGGTTATTTTATTTTATTTTGATTATAAGTGCAAATAGGGATATATATTAAATACACTAAGTGGAAAATAGCAATATTTTCCTTGCACTAAGTAAAGAGTAGGTGCTATTTAGCGTAAATGGTGGCAGATATTATTTGGGTTGTGGTATTTATTTATTTATTTATTTATTTATTCTCCAAACCGTTTGTCCTATGTAGTGTTGTGGAATTTGTTTGATTTATTCCAATAATACACTTTTGTACTACATAGAAAATGGCTAAGGGGTTTGCAAGCAAGCTGGCTGTCAAAATTGAACAAACTAAGAGTTCTCAGTGCTCTGTGCCATTCTTCCAACATATATTTCATAATTTACTGTAAATCTGTTTGTTGCCGTAAGTACTGAGTGTTTGCCATTGTAGATCAGTGTGGCTGATATCGGATGATTGATATGAAATGATGTCTGACGGCGCTGGAGTTGTTAGCACATTCAATTCACATTAAGATAAATTGACTGCAGAGGGAACAGCCGCTAAGAGTCAAACAGACACGCATATGCACGAACGGCCCCTCATAAACATGATTGAAAGCTCTGTACACACATCCATCCACGTGCTTGCCTGAATTGCACATAATGACTCCAGGACACACACACACACACACACATAACCACACAGTCAATTGAGTGTGAGAATGACGATGAAACAATCTTTTCCGCTCTGGGCCTGTAATCGGGGCCTCACTTTTGAGCAGCGTCCATGTGAATATGTAGCATATTTGTCACATGGCTTTAATAGTTATTTAGTTTGGGTAATGAGGTGGCGGCTTGTTGTGGGTTGGCAGTGACCTCTGACAAACACAGGGCCATGAACATGCGAACCGAAGAGGTGACGACTGCTTCGCCCAGCAAGAATGTTAATATCTTACTTGTTAAACTATGGATGTCTCATTCTGCTCCTGAGATCCCTATCTGTATGTCATGAGCATTCAATTCGTGGATCAGCAGTGGTCATTTAAACACTGACACAATTTACATCTTCAATTTTGAGCACATACATTTATATATATATATATATATATATATATATTGTTTAGCATAAATCTTTTGCTTTAAAGGTCTTTTTCTTAATTTCTAAAGGTTTTCTATAGACAATTTGTGTAGATAAAACAAAGGAAAAAAGGTAAATGGCATTTGTAAATAGAATATTTTTGTACATCATTTCTACTTAAACTAAAAAGTGTGAAAATATTATTTAATTGTGAAATTAGCCCTAGCAAGCATGTAATTTCCATCACTGAATATTTGTTAAAAAAAATACATACATTGAAATTTAAAAAATGTTGCTTACAGTATAGTGTTTAACACATTGCATTTTTGTTAATGCCATTACAAAATATAAAGGTAACTACAAAAAATAAGAGTTTTTCTTGATTTGCACTTACACTGTAAAAAAATATATTTTCAGATTTGTTATCACAACATTTTTTCTTTTGACAAATCAACTCAAATAATTTATTTAGTTCAGATAACTTATTATTTTGAGTTTCTGATGATTAAATCAATCTCCTTCATTGTATGTAACTCACTTTTTCCAGTTCAATCAACTTCAAATTTTAAGGCAACCAGGTTACTTAATTTTTTAAGTTAATCCAACAATATTTTTTTTACAGTGTAAATAAAACAAAGGAGTCTATAGACTCTTCTTTGTTGACTTAAAACACGGCATTGTTTCTGGTGAGTGAATCTAGTGAGAGGTCAGGGAATTTCTACAATGTGAATGTCATGAACTATATTGACATGGCTGACTCCCTACAGTAGTAGGCTACTAGTGTACTGGCTACTGAAGTAGTGAGCTACTTGTAGACACACCCCATTACACCTGTTGTGTTTACCTCATCATTGCTCTGAGGAATCAGGCATGGCTTCACCACACTCCCCTTTTCGCCTGTCATTTTCATTTGTTTGGTCTCCTCTGGCTTTTAACATTCGTTTTTTTTTTTAAAGACGATGGCTATTGTGAATTGAGCTAATACAACTGTTTATCCATGTGCTAAGAAGTGTGAGTGTGAAGAGCACTTGAGATTTGTCCCAAACCACTGCACCCTTTGTGGCCGTTGGAGTGGGTGTGATCCTTAGTCAACAAAGCTTGTTTGACTTGTAGTTTATTTTTCCGCACCGATCTGTTAACTCAGTTGTCATTACAAGCCGTTAAAGGCACAAAGCCTTTTTTTGGGGCGTAATTACAACAGTCAATTATTCAAATTTGCTTTTTTCAGTCATCTAATTCTCATCTAAAGACATCACATCAGACTGTAAGACTGTAAAAAAAAATGGCTGAATGATTTTATGCCCAATTTTCTCTACCTATGTAACAAAGCGATTATTTTCTCTCCCCGGAAACAAAATTAGAAGGTACAGTTCCTATTCAATGGGCCGTTTGTCTATCGGCGGCAATATATAAACTGTCACAGCATGAAATCGGTTTTCTGCCTTGGTTCATTTCAAATCAGAGGTTTCGAGCGCATTAGTATCGCAATTAGAGGGCCTCGGTTATGCGACGCTGGCTGTGGAAACAGAGACCCATTCCTTTTTTTTTTTCTTTTCTTCCCGGACTGTCGGGTTTTAAGAAGGTGACTGGGCCTGCACCCTAATCGCCACAGATAATAAATTGATCAACTCTTAAACTTCTGAGAGGGTTGAATGGGGCTCACCCCGTCCATTGAGTTTGGACGGATTACTCACGCTTAGTTGGCTCTAGGTAGTCTTTGGCAAGCCTCCCCACCAGGCCTGGGAATGGGGCTGCATTGAGGCCCATTCACAAGCGCCTGACACAGAGCGTGCTTTTATACAGCACTGCTTTATAATGAGAAGATCCCCAGCCGCCCACCCCGGGCTTGTCCTTGCCATACTCTTTCTTGCACGTTAAGAAAAGGTTATCCCCTACCTTAATCCATATTGCAATGTGGATTAGAGCGCGAGTGTGTGTGTGTGTGTGTGTGTGTGTGGGTGTGTGTAGAGGGGGGCGTGCGGAGTGTTTCAACTTCACACAGGATTCCCCCCTCCCATCGAAACACACTCACTCTCTCTCTTTCACCCTGTTTTTCTCTCTCTCTTTTACAAAGTGCCTATAGGCTCTGGTAAAGGATTTGCATCTTGAATGGGTAACCTGCAGTTCTCCTCAATGAAGACATCAGATCAAAGTTCAACCAGTCAAAGCCCTGCTAAAACGTTAAGGAGGCCGGCACGTACACAAAGGCACGGGATGAACGGCAACTGCTGCCTCGAGAGAGGGGTAAAAAAAAAAAAAAACACTAGAATCCCTGATCCAGATTAAGAGTGGATTATGGCGTTCACAATGGAGCCAGTTTCAATTGAATTCACTAAAGAATTTTGTTCAATATTTCAATTGTAAACTTTTCATAGAATTAAATATTACAAATAATTAATCCTCTTCTAGAACTGCGGATCCATCCGTTGCCGAAAATTCCACAGTTTACACCATTGATTTCCACCTGTTTCTTACAGCATCTTGTAAGTAACTCTTGTCAATTTAATATATTTTACAATGTCATTTATTCCTGTGATGCAAAGCTGTATTTTCAGCATCATTACTCTCTCAGTCTTCAGAGTCACATGATCCTTCAGAAATCAATCTAAAATGCTGATTTGGTGCTAAAGAAACATTTCTTACTATTATTATGCTGCTTTTGTGGAAACTGATTTTTTAACTTTCTATTGATCAGTTTTTTTTTAGTATACAGTGTACCTTCTCTGTTATATAGATAGCACTTTATAAAATACTGATAGTTTCAAAGCAGCTTCTTATTGATAAACTGAAAAATAATGATCAGTGATGCAAACTTCATCAAATATGAGACAAATTTAAATTCTGATGTAAAGCAGATGTAAAAAAAATACGATTTTGTAACACTGTAAATGTATTTACATATATATATATAATATATATAATATAATATATACATATAATATATATAATTCTTAGTTAGTGTCATCTTTCAATTATTTTTAATATTAATAATATTTAATAATATTTATACTTCATTTGGATTGATTCTTTTCTAAAATTATCTTTCAAAAACATCTTTAGCTCCACTGAAACTAAAATAGCAAGGCAAAAGACAATAACGCACTTAATTACTGCCCTTTCTTGGCGCCAGGTTGTGCTTAATTGCTCTTGCCTTATTTGTGACAGTCAGTTTCTTAAGTTTAGGATCTGGGCTTTATCATTGCGACAAAATGACAGCTCACCGACTAGAAATGAATCTTTTTTCGGTCGTCTCTTAATAAATGAGCCAAATGCCCCATGTTGGTTCCCTGACTATTAAATTGGGTTACTTTATGATATGGTATAATTGGTATCAATTGCGCTCCAGGTGATGTGGACCCTGTTGTTTAAATGGTGCTGCTTTTCCCACAATGAAGGCAGCGCCTTGCTGGGTGCAAACTGTACCGAGACACTTCTCTGGGTAGCTATAATCTTAATTAGCTAACCCACTCGTTCACGTAGATATTCGCATTGCCTTCATCATTATCTATATGAAATACGCCCAGCAGGATGGCCATGATACAATATATTACACACAAAGGCAACTGTGTGAAATGTGTGCTCTCCCCTCCTTAAAATCGTGGTGCGGTGCAAAGGGACCTGAGCATTTTTCTCCTCATTTAATTCGGGCCTGGTGAGCGGTGTTTAGCGCAGCGGGCTCAGAGGGTGCCATTGTTTATTTGTCAAAAGTTAAAAATGCCTCTCTTCGACAGCTCTTTAAAAGCAGGTTTCAAGAGGTGCCCCAATGCTAAATTGTAAAGTTTTGTCCAGAATGGAACACATGGTAAAGAGTGCCTTAATTGTTGGGTTTGTTGGAGGAGCACTTAAATTAAGGTTTGGTATTATGGGCCTTTTATGTGTAATAGGCCTGGTTAAGATCATAAAAGCTAAGGAAATGTTAACACTTAAAAGAAGTACCAGTAAACTAGCATGATTTTGTTTCCAAAACAGCATAAAGCCACAGGGAGTTGCAGACCATTGGCTGTATATAATCAAGGATGCAGTCACTCAACAAAGTATTTGGACTCTTAAGCCACAATTAAACAGGTAAGAATGTGATTGCATTCAGTATCAAACCAAGTGGTATTTATTAGATATAGCACAAGCAAACTTTTCAAGTTAAACATTTCACAAAAAGTTAGGGTGTTTAAGCTAAATTTAAACTTCTGGTTGTCAAATGCTTGTTTAACATGTATATAGTTAATGTAATCCTTGCTAAAAAAATAAAAGTTGAGATTGTCATTTTTTTCCCTTGTTGTGACGTATATACAGGTGAAACGGCTTCTGAAATTAGATCAAAAATGTTAGGCAGGGCTTGATTTCGTCCTTCGTGAGTTGATTGGATCGTTGGGCGGTGGGTGTTGCAAACTAAATGGAGGCAGATTTGAATGCGATTCTCTGAGAGGCGGTGCACCGATAGCCACACCCTCATTGGATCTGGCCACACCCTTTCGCCATGGCACGTGACCGAAATAGAAGACAGGTCGTTTCGATGAGGGAGGGAAGGGTAATGTATTTGATTGAAGATTATAAGGGTACATGAATTTAAAAAAAATATTGAAGTGCACAGATAAATCATTTATAATAAACACTACAATATTACATATAAAAAGAAGATTTGTCGAATTTGATTTCATGCCGACTTTAAATGGTCTCCCCTTGTCTGTTGGCTGGATTTAAAGAGTTTTTGGGCATATTTTAGACTAGGTGGCCGCCCAGCTAATAAAAACCTTCAGTACTTGATCAGATTGGGACATTTGATCAAAATACAGTAAAAACGGTAATATTGTGAATATTATTACAATATAAGATAACTTTTCTATTTTAATCTATTTTAAATATAATTTATTCCTATGTCTTCAGTGTCGCGCATCACAATGCTTAAAAAAATCATTCTAATATGCTGATTTGCAGCTTACAGCAACATTATTTTCAATGTTGAAAATAATTCTTAATATTTTTGTGGAAACCATAGGCTAGTATTTTTACAACCAGTATTTACTGTCACCTTTGATTAATTGAACACATCCCTGCTGAATAAAAGTATTAATTATTATTTTTTAAGTTATGCTGACCGCGAACAGTTGTGTATCTACTATGGCTAACAATTTTGAGAACGTTTAACTTAATTTAGTCCCACAAAGAACTTTTTATTGTCTAGTTCTTAATTTTTTTTATAAAATCCTCTGCTGGTGCTTTAAAAAAAAACCAAAACAAATATGCTGAACTGAAAAACCCATGACATAAATAGGAATTTATTAATATCCAAAGAACAAATTAGCAAACTCGAGAACCCTGTGGAAAATATTTCTTGATAGCCAGGTGTTCTGGTAAACCCAAATTTCCATTAAAGGACCTTGAATGTATCGACTCAAGCAACACGGTAAAGCATACTTATTTTTCCTGTCCTAGTTTTGTTTTTGTTTATTGTCTCATTTCAAAACATTTACTTCAAAACTTGTTGATGATTGTTTAGCGAATTTCAGGAACTCTCAGGCCTCACCTTCATTATACCGAAGCGAACATGAATGAACGAAATGATTATACCGGCAGCCTCAGTCATTATCTTATCAAACGATGGCAGGCCTGTTCAAATTAAACATTCTTCTGTTGACAGGTGTGTACGGATGTGCTTCTCTTACTGCGTGCCTCATGCGTGTTCGCGTCTGAGGTTGCGAGTGTGACAGACACAGAGAGACCCCCTCACACTCCCCAGAGACGGTCATAGACAGCTCATCTTCCAGGTGAAGGTGTGTGTGTGTGTGTGTACGTATACACTGCGTAGGAGTAGTGTGACAGACAGAGGCGCAGTGTGGGTGGGTGTATTCTGATAGACAGAGGTTTAGTGCTGCAGAAGCAGGTGAAGGTGATGCCCTGATTCAGCTGTGGACTGTTTATTAGAGAAGGAGGGAGGGAGGGATAGACAGAGACACAGAGGGATGGAAGGATGGGGGGGGATGCAGATCAGGTGTTTCTCTCCCAGCCCCTCGTTAATGGCTCGTTCATTATTTCTGATTTAGAGCTGGAGTGCTGCGGTGGTGTCAAATCTTAACTCTGTTCATTAAATCATTATTTTTTTTTTCCAGACGGTAAGTGAGGCCAGTGTAATGAAGCCATCACAGTCTCAGCAGAATTCACCCCTTGTTAAGCGTCTCTTGCAGGTTGTGAATGGCAGTCACTGATTAACAGCTTCCCTAGTGTCTTGATTATGGCACTTATCAATCGTTTTCCATTGATCTTTTCGAGTAGACTTGTGTTGCATGAATTCTAATTGTTTATATTAGACTATGTATTCAGTACATTAACAGAAAGCACCATGTTGTTTATTTTATTTATTTTTCTGGACATGGTATTATGGAAATACCACAGCACTATGACCATGTACTATGGTCTAAATATTTCATTATTGTTGAATTGCAGTGTAAATACCATGGTGAATTAAAATGAATAAAAAAAAAATCGTTTTAGATTCATGTTGTTTCAAAGTAACAAGGTATTAACATTTGGTTGTCATTACTACTATAAGTCATTATTTTGCAATTGTTTAGTTGATATTTTGTTTTGGGTATTGTACCTCCTTTTTTGTTGGCTTATAAATAATTAGAAATAGACCAAAAATATAAAATACAAAATATCAATAATTATTTGAAAAAATGTAAGAATTGTTATGGTAACTTAAACAAAACAGTCTAACTAAAAAAAACAAAACAAACATATATAATTATGTAGTAAAAAAAGACTCTCCTGGTACAGAAACAAAACAAAAATCTAATGAGACCAAACAAACAAAAAATAGACAAAACACAAGTTTATATAAACAAAACCTAACTGAATATATACAATTATGAAAATAAAGATCTGTCCTGGTAACTGAAACAAACAAAATCCAGACAAAATATAAACAATTATTTAAAATAAAATAAAAAATAATGATTTGTCCTGGAAACTGAAAACAAAAAAAATCGAACTAAAATAAACAAACAAATTCTAGACAAAATATAAACAATTATTTAATCAATAAATAAATATCAGTTTTGGTAACTGACAATTTTTTAGCTCAAATAAACAAACACAATAGACAAAATATAAACAATTATTTTAAAGCTACACTGTGTAACTCTTTTAGTTTATTCTTAGCTAAAAACACTTAGTTATTTCAAAAATATATGTGCTAATTAATTTATTTACTTCTTTCAAGTATAAAGTATTATAGTGAGTGTATAATATGCCATTGAAAATACATACGGGTAAGGGGTTCTAATGTCGGTCACCATGTTGCCCCTCCATCTTGAAAGTACATTAGCCAAAGAGGGACATACCCATTAATTCAAGCTTCACCTTTCGCGTTTACGTTTGAGTTAACACTCATGGACGAGGTCGAACCGGAAGCCATGTTAATCTCGGACTACATTGTACCGTAGGGGTTAAAACGAAATCGGAATTGAGAGGAGCAGAAATTAATATTCACTAGATGGTCATATACCTTTTCACCACCAGGTGGGGGTAAAAATCACACAGTGTAGCTTTAAAAACTGAAAGATCTGTCCTGGTTATAGGTTTAAACATAGGTGTAAAGGTTATAGATTTAAACACCACATGGGGCAGTTCATGAGCAATCAGTATTTTGTTCTTGAACAAAGCACTTAATCCCAGGTTATTCCTGGGGGATTGTCACTTTAATAGGGGGACTGTTGATTTAGTGAACAAAGTTGATTAAAGGACTATTTATTTGTTACTCTTTAAGTGTATTATATGATATAAACAGCCAGACAGACTGGTATAATAATCATGTAATATATTGACTGAAATCATCATCATCATCATCATCATCATAATCAACCATTATAACCACCCCTACACCCACTGCTTGTTGTCACCAGTCCCTGGGATGCTGGTTCAGGAGTTAAGAGCAGGCCCAGGTACCTGAAGAAGCCAAGCTCTCTGAGCCCTCTCCTCCCCTGTTATCTTGTTACTAATGTTTTCCTCTCTTTACCTCAGGGATTTGGTGGCCTCCAGGGTCTGCCATCATCAGCAGCCGGCAAGCTGTTTCCAGGCAGCTCAGAGGCAAACAACTATTGTTGAGTGTCATATATGACAACGTGCAAGTCTTTTTTCCACCGTGATCTGGCACGACGCCACGTGTTAAAGGTCATCATGCCTTTCTCATCGTAAGTTTACTTTATTTCAAATGTTTCTTTCCTTTTCAGCCTCAATATAATGGAGATCAATACATCTGGGTAAAGATTTAAAAGTTAAAGTTAAATGTATGAAGTCCAGGACCAGAACAACTAAAATCATTTTTTGTTGTTGTTTGTTTAACAAAAAAATGTGTCTACTGGAGCACACTCTTTATAGCACTTTTAAACCTCTTTCATATTCACTTCAAAATAGGTGGAGAGAAATTATAAATCACAATGGAGCTCTGAACTATAATTCTGGCCAAAGGCAGTCTTGTGATCTCGCGGCGTGACGTTTTTTTGGCCTCTCTCCTCCTCAGTGTGCATGAAGTCTCCTTCACAACCCTAAACTTGACGTGCCAAAAAGTTGTGACTTGCTTTTGAAAGCCATCCAGCCATTTATAAAGGAAGTCTAGACAGTTGATTGGTTGTTTTGCATTAGTTTAGACTAGAGCTTCGTTTAGTAGACTATTTTTATACAGCAGATGGTATTTATTGCCAAATGTCATAGTAAACTCTTGAACATGTCAATTTATATAGGTTGGCCATAATCTTTTTACCCAGCATCCGTCCGTCCGTCGTCCATCCGTCCCCTCTCCCATTTCACTCTCACACACAATGAAAAAGCACTTTGAATGAAACTTACTTAGCTTCTCTTTCGTGGGCTAATGAGGTTCTGTTCAATATGCTATTTTCCATATTCCATTTGATGTGTTTAAATATTAATCTTGTAAAATATTAATGCAACTGGAGCCTTCAGCGGTGGCTGTTAGGAGAGGATAACTCCTGATAAGTGTTAATGTATCTGAAGCTTTGTACATTTTGTGAGAGCTGCTCGGAGATCAGTAAGCTTTTGTTTTTTTGTGGTTACTAATGCTCTGACTTTTAATGGACGCACTGATATTAGGGTTGCAATAACTACATGTGACTGTGCTACTGTGTTTGCATTTGATCTTTGTTACCACGTTTAGTTCTGTGCGTATTTTGAGTGCATGCAAACCAAAAAGTATTTTAATAACAGATGTAAATGGGGACTTTAAAAACTCAAAGTCGTGAAATCTGAAAGAATGCTAATATTGTAATTTACAATTCAAAAAACAATTCACAGATTTGAATATATATATATATATATATATATACAGTATATATATGTGTGTGTGTGTGTGTGTGTGTGTGTGTATATATTTGTGTGTATATATATATATATATATGTGTGTATATGTATATATGAAGAGTTCAGATGCAAAAGCCTCTAAATGCCATTTGAAATTTTCTTCTAAAATGACCATTTTTATCAAGCTTGTATATTTAAGTTCAGTAATTTCACTTAAATGACAATTAATAGGTAATCTTCATTGCCATTTAAGTGAAATTATTGAACTTGAATATACAAGCTTGATAAAAATGATCATTTTAGAAGAAAATTTCAAATGGCACTTAGAGGCTTTTGCATCTGAACTCTTCATATATATATATGTATATATATAAATGTGTGTGTAAATATATATATATATATATACATATATACATATCTCATTGCATTCATATTTTTATATATATAAACAAAGAAAATCTATATTCCTATATATAGACTATTATTGACAGACTATTTACAGATTTGATGGTAAAAGTACATTTTGCTTTTAGTTAAAATAAAATCAATTCATGTAATTAATATATAATCAATTAATATAATGGTAAAATGGTAAATGGACTGCATTTATATAGCGCCTTCATAGACCTAATGGCCACCAAAGCGCTTTACATTTTGCCTCACATTCACCCATTCACACACACATTCATACACCGACGGCGGTGTCAGCCATGCAAGGCGCCAGCCAGCTCGTCGGGAGCAGCTGGGGTTAGGTGTCTTGCTCACGGACACCTCGACACTTGGTCAGGTGGAACCGAGGATTGAACCACCAACCTCTTGGTTCGTAGACAATCCACATGAACCACTGAGCCACTGCCGCCCCATAATCATTTATAAAAAATCTAAATATTTTCTTTAGATTTATATACAATTTATGATGGCTCTGATTAAAAACTTCGGTGGCATTTACTTGAATCTGCCTTTTCTAAATAGTTGTTTGGCAGTTATTTAACTACTTGAAATAATGATTAGCTTGGCAACCTCCAAAGTAGCTTCCCAGCACTAATGCACGCATATCCATGGATGTATCCTAGTGCACTGGTTCTGTGTGCAGAGTTCTGGGCATGTGTTGGTCTGCTTTACTGTACATTGGGGTCACAGCGTGCTGGAGACGGTGTCAGCTGGGTGGGCATATGGAGGTCTTGGCTGCTGGTGCAAGCAGACTGTGGGCAACCCTGGGTCCAAACTTGGGCACATTTGTTCTATAGGCAGAAGGCAGGGGCAACCCCTATACCGGCCACACTCTGAGGACCCGGGACAGCGGCCCCCACCAGATGCCTGTTTTTGTCTACACAGTTCAGCCATTTTGACATTAATCTTGATGTAATTTGGTTTCATATTGTTAATATTTCTAAACATCCATGTTATTATATGATTGTGTAACAAATAATGAATAAATAAACAAAAATATAAAGTTATTGTATTATTTGAGAAGACAAATACTATGCTAGAGACATAAAACTACAGTAGTATAGCCAAGTAGGAAATTAGACAATTTTACAGTTAGAATCCCAACCTAGAATCCCTTGACCAATCAGAAACGTGAATTATAGTCCTATTTACAATTTATCTATTTTTTCATGTTAGGGTCAGGGTTCGGAGGTGCTTTTAAAAAAGCATTTTAAGCGGCTCCTCATTTTGTTATTGCGTTTTCTAAAACTTTAAATAATGTATAATTAAAAGCCTGTTACATCCTGCATGAATTGGTTATATAAACTTAAAAAGGTTGTGGGGGCTGTTCTCTGGTGTACATTTTACAAACTCACAATCCCGAAGTTTTGGAGTTCTGTTTATGTAAGTTAACATGTCAGGCTGATTAGCTGTAAGAGGTACTAGTGGATTAGGAGATCTTGACTTGACTCAACAGAGATGGCATATAATGAAAATGGACACAAAAAAAAGAAAAGAAACATGGCTCTCCGAGCATGAATGTTTCATCAGTTCTACTGCACTATGCTGCTGAAAGCCTCAAGTTGAGTCTCTACCACACAATTGACCTGAAAGTTTAATAATAACTCGCTCATGAGGTGCCGCATGTGTGTCACGCTGTTTGTGCGTCTACATCTACATCTGCGCTTATATTTTCAACTGTATTTTTGTGTGTGTGTGTGTGTGTGTTTACAGAAAATGTTACACCCCCACTCCACTCTGGATGAAAAGGGTCCTGTGAGAGAGGAGTGTACAGCCAACCACATGGCAGGACAGGCGCGGTGTCCTGGGCTGGGGCCTTATGGAAGGTCAGGGGGGTTGGCGAGTAGCGGCAGCCAGGACTCTGAAGGAAACAGTGGGAGAATGGGGCGGCTTGAGCCCGCTGGTCACCAGCCAACATGCCCAACCTCGAGAGTTTGCTTTCCTCGACTCTTGTCTCTCAAAGCACTCCAAATTTGTGGCGAGCGAGGTATGCAAAACGACACAATGTAGTTATTTTGGTTCGGTGTAGTAAAGGCGACATTGCTGACATTGCCCATTATAAATCTATAACTCATTTATATAAAGTATAGTAGGCATAATCAGGGTTTTCGCATTTATTTGTATAGCGCTTTCGCGATACATATTGTTTCAAAGTAGCTTTACATAAAATGCTTGTTTCAAAGATGAGTGTATCAAAGTAATGTCCATATGGCAGTGATATGCTCTTAAAGTTAACATGTATTCAGTCAAGCAGACACCATAAACGTGTTACAACTTATGCTCGTAATGATTACAATACAAGGTTAATATACAATGTTAGGATAAAATTTGATAGTTTTGTATGTCTATCCAAATTTGTCATCATTTGAATACAAATAAGCGAGTAATGCAATGCCATATAAGAACCATTTTATGTTCCCCAAAGAACCTTTCAGTGAACAGTTTTTAAAAGAACTATTATAATGTTCTAAAGAACCTTTTGTGGAATGTAAGGGTTCCGTGAATGTTAAAGGTTCTTCATGAAACCATTGATGCAAATAAGAACCTTTATTTTTTAAAATTTTCTAATCGTGTTCCATGAATAGACATACAAGTATTGTTTTAATTTTAGTTTAAGTTTTTGTATATATGTGAGAAGAAAGATACTGCGGAGTGATACAAGAAAGGTGAAATGTTGGAAATCCTTTGTCTGGGACTATTTTGTAGTAAAGCGCTCGGTGTATAATAATATTTGAACCCGTAATGGCTTGTTTGACCAATCAAAATCAAGTGTTTTATAGTCCTATTTTAACATTTAATTTATATTGTCTTAGAAAATGTATGTGAGAAACAAGAAATAGCTTTATCTATCTAGCTTTTAAAAAAAGAAAAACGATGCCAGTCTAATTTCATGAGAAACTTGTCATGTCTTTATCACAAACCCCTTTCAGTCTTCATTCACAACAGTCTCCACCGTAATGATACCAAACCTTTGCTGTCTCGCTTGTGTTTTAAACTAGGACAAAAACATTTTTTTTTCCATGAAAATTGCATAAGTCCAGGGCAACAAACATGGAAAAGGGGGCCATGTGAAATATTGAAAAGGTTGAATAATTCAGGGCATCCGGTCATGTGTTAAAAACAGGATTTTGGGGAAAGGGGGTGGAGGAGAAGGTGAGGCGTAAGGGGAGTGATCCCCCAGCCGCTCTCCACACCCACCTGCAGGGTGACGGTCCTCTCTCCTGGCCTGAACCCCATCTGGAGCGGGACGGGATTAGACCAGGCTGGACAATAGTGCAGGAATAACTATGGAAAGAGTTCAACACAAACGATTTCTTTTCTAGCTTTTCTCAATTTCTGGCATTTCTTTTTTCTTCGCAATTTTCCTTTCCTGCTAAAAAATTGCCATGGCAATTTGAATTGAAATTCCTATTATTTGTCCTCATTTGGACAATGTAAAAACTAAAAATCTATTTTTATATTATCTTTTAAATTAAGAAAAAGTGTCCATCTCTTTATAAATAAAACTAAAACTATAAAAGTAAAGTTTATTAGCTTATTTTAAACTCCTATGACTATTTAAGCCAATCATACTTGTTTAAGACCTAAATGCATGCAACTGTTATGTTTATTTTACATCGTGACATACTCTTATATTTTATATGATGTAAAAATAGAGTTCCTGCAGAGGACGTCTATGGACAAACTATTGATTTTTTTTTTTTTCCTTTACAAAAATGATCCTTCATAAAATTGCATCGATCATTTCAATCAAATTCTAGTACTATTTGTTCTCGTTTGTACTTTACTTTAAAATAAAATAATATATATATATATATATATATATATATATATATTATTAATAATATAAATTAATAACATAATAAAATAAAAAGAAAGGTTATGCTGTGTCCATCTTTTAAATGCAACATTTTGATGACTAGAAAAGTAAAAAAAAAATAATACATTTTAATCTTATGAATATTTAAGCCAGTCAGACTTAAAAACATAAATACACGTTTGTTTATTTAACATTATGACATGTTCTTTACTGTATATTTTATATGATATAGACTAGAGTACATTTATGGACCAACTATTGATTTTCTTTCCTTTACAAATCACCCTTCACATAAACCCTGAGGTATTCTGCCATACACACACACACACAATCGCACACACAGACCACGTCATCCTCTCTGAAGTGAATGGAGGGGCGGATGGGGTTCTCTCGTTCTCTTGCACACAAAAAAAGTGCATTAGGGATTGGGAGGGGTACATGGCAACTGCTCGCGTGTTGTCAGGATAGATTAGTGTGACACGACTCAATCAGACGTTCAGCTCAGCAGACAGGCTCGGGGGAATTTTGCAGAATGCCGTACGAGATCCACATTGGTCTTGGCTACACACACACACACACACACACACACACACACCGACCCATCAGCCATCTCAACATCTAGTTCTTGGAATTAGACAATCAATATTCATTTCAATTTATAATCCTATTACATATTGTGTGTTTATAGGTGTCATTTATATGGAATGGATATTTGACAGTTTTGGTTCAAGCTTTGTTTGTGTCGTGGTGGTATTTGGTACAAGCTGCATGTCAGTGTGTGTGTGTGTGTGTGTGTGTGTGTTGTGTGTGTGTTCTAACGAGAGAGTATGTTTGTTCTCTGTAAATATCAGCAGGCCAACTCAGGTCTCCTCCCACTGTTTTGTTTACTGAAAGAAATGACCCCATTACATCACTGGTAGGAAACACCACTCAACATGGATTTCTTGTGTGTGTGTATGTGTGTGTGTGTGTGTGTGTGTGTTTATATATATATATATATATATATATATATATGTATGTATGTATGTATGTATGTATGTATGTATATATATTTTTTTTAATTAATGAGTTTGTTCAACAAGGAAGCATTAAGTTGATCAAAAGTAACAGTAAATAAATGTATAATATGATATAAATGTACAGAATGATTTCTGAAGGATCATTTGACAGTCAAAAATCAGCTTTGACAGCAAATATATTAAAATATAAAACAGTTATTTTAATTATTTATAAAAATACACTATTTTACTGTATTTTGATCAAATAAATTCAGCCTTGCTGCATAAGAGACTTCTCAAAAACATTATAAAATCTTACCAACCGGCCAACCTTTGAACATTAGTGTATTTATTTAATTTATACAGACTCCTGCTCTATTTGTGATCAATTGAAGAGTTTCAAAATTACAAATCGTCGTTGTAATCTTTCATCACAAACGCCTAAACAACTTTCCGTTTAGATGACATCACCAAGCCCTCTTATTTTTCAGCCGATCAGTTCCTGATGCAAAAAATCAAATCCCACCCACCATCTTCTTGTTGAATATCTTGTTTCTCTTAAATGTGGAGGTAAAACCAGCTTCATACTGGCTTTAAATATCAGGCAGACTAAAAAAAGCAATCTGTGGAGCTAATTTCACTCCAGAAGAGCAAAATGTGTCACTGTCCAAGCCATTGTGTTTGTACATGCTGTAGTATATGTAGCACAGCTCTCTGTCTGTCTCAGTATACTAGGTATAGTATGGCTAAATTCTGCATGCCAGCCGTCCTGTCACATACAATTAAACCGAGAGAGTCTCTTCCTCTGCTTTTACATACACTGTCTCCCATTTCAAAAAGGCACTGGAGAGAAATGGGCAAAAACAAAAAACAAAAATTTTCATGATGTGAATGCACTTGTAAGTTGTATTTAGACTTGCAATAGAAGTCTACGTGGCAAACGTACAACTATAACCCCAGAGACTTTCATTGTAATTGCATTTCTGTACAAATAATGGTTTCACTTGTGGGGTGGTGATGGCACAGTGGATAAGACACATGCCTTTGGTGTGAGAGACCTGGGTTCGAATCCACTGTGAGACACCAATGTGTCCCTGAGCAAGACACTTAACCCCTAGTTGCTCCAGAGGCGTGCAAACTCTAACATATATATATATAGCAATTGTAAGTCTCTTTGCATAAAAACGTCAGCCAAATGAATAAATCTAAATGTACTTAATTTTACAGTATATGCAATTGTGTGTGTACTTACCTGAGAAAGTACTGGGTAAAATAAGGTAACCACATGGGTTAAGGTTAAGTTTAGAGGTAGGTTCAGGGTTAGTACATTATTACCCAATTATCCTACATAAGTACATGGGGAACAGGGCTTTAAAATAAAGTTCTGCCCAAATAATGCATGTTATTATTATTGTTCATTTAATGATTTTAACAAACTCCTAACCCTAAATACTAAAAAAAAAAAAAAAAACGCTATTTTGATGGTCCACTTTAAAAATTCTACTAACTATGAGTAACTTTGCAACTACATGTCAACTAGCAGTCATTCAAGTATTAGTAGACTGTCTCCTTAATCTCTACTGACACTCTTTTGATGCTACCCCAACAGACATTACTGACTAGAAGTAACTATCTATTAACAGTCAGTGAGCTGACATGTAGTTGCAAAGTTACTTATAGTTAGTTGAATGTCTAAAATGGACCATCAAAATAAAGTGTAACATTATACTTTGGCAGATAACTTGTCAGATAACTACAGAATATTAGTGCTTCAACTTCAACTTATTTAAAGTTTTTCAACTATTTTTTAACTAATATTTTTGCTTTATTTCAATTAACAGAAATATTTTTGAATACTTTCTTTTTGTTAACAATAATAACCATGCCTGAGACACATTGGGACTCAGTATTGACTTAGACCAGTGACTAAACGTGCTAAAAAAACACCCAAAAGACCATAGAAACCACCTCGCAACAACCTAGCCATGAGTTTTGCGTGATCAACCGCCTCACATTTTCTTCAAAAATGTCATTTCTGTACATTTTTACTTGCATTTAACCCTGGATATTGCTTTATATGTAAATGTGTTCACTCTCTCTCTCTGTGTCTCTCTCCCCTCTGTTCTTGCATTGGTCCCTGTTTTGGTAGCTGCCCACTGGTGCATTTAATAAAATAAAAAGGACTCGAGCGTGCTGTAGGCTTGGTGAAAGGTGATAGCCAGATCTGCTTACTGTAAATACTGCATAAAAAACCTAACCTCCTTCACACACAAACACACCGAGGTGAGTGTGACAACGAAACCTAGACATCTTAAAGGACCACAGAACCTTAAAACGGTTAATTGTTCGCTCTTCAACAAGAATGGCTGTTTATCTTGTTCTGCTTCATTACATGAGAATAATCACAACATTTTGCTTCATTGCCTCAAGTGTTGAAACTGCACTGCAGACAAAAGGAGCGTGTGTGTTTGTTTGTGCAAGCGTGCGGGGAGGTGTTGCTAGTCCAAGGGGGTGCTTTCGGAGTGGGGAACGTTTTGCTGAGTCCTTCATCAGCAAGTCAAGTTTATCCATCTGGGTTGGCAGGTTTACTCTCTTGTCCCTAATTTTCTTTTGTCCTCCGGCAGGGCCTCTCTGTGCAACTCGTACACACTCACACACCTCTGCCTGGTGACCTGGAGTGTGTTTGAGCCTCTCACCGGTGCTTTTAAGCCAAGCAGCGAGCTGCCAGCTGACTAAGGCCAAATCCTTGTGCAACCAAGCATGGACGTAAAAACAAACACTTGTTGAATTTGTTCATTTCTCACTCAAGTATATCATATTATATATGCAGTTATACCCTGCATGCATGGATATTATTTAAGATTTTTTTTTATTATTATTTTTAAAATACATTTAATTTATTTATGGCATGCAAATCAGAATGGTCCTGGCAATACAACATATATATATATATATATATATATATTTTTTTTTTTTTTTTACATAAATATTTTAGTCTGAGTCAAGCATAGAGCAACCGAGAAAAATGTAATACATTTTTTATTTATATATATATATTAATTATATATTTTTACATTTTCTTGGCATGCTTTATTTTTTGCAATTTGTAAATATCAATTTAAAAAACATACTTAACATTTGTGTATTATTTTGTATGAATAATATTGTAAAACGTGACATTTTAAACTGAGTATTAGCGTCCATTAGTTATTCAGTGATCACATTTTGTGGGTTATTAACTAATCTGACAACATTTTCCATGTCTTTTAGTCGAGAGGAACTTAACAGTTTACCTACTGAAGCTCCTTAATCAAATTACTGATTGAATGATGCAGTTTAAAACCTGATTACATGCGTGGTCTGAGCTGAATTAAGACACTTGAACAGTTCCAAGGTCCATCAAACATTTGCGACGGCAATGTTTGCAAATATTAGGTTAAATTGGTCGTAAATGTCTAGTTAGCGTTTCAAGAGAGGACTCTCTCAGCTTTTAGCTTGGTCTTCTCGTGCTGTAATGGGCAACGGGTTTAGATAACTAGGCTCAATTGTATTCACTCTCAATCAGTAATCTCTCTATTATTGAAGTATTAAGGGCCAATAATGGCTTCTAAGCTCTTGTGGGTGGCCGTTGGTAGCATCTAAAGAGCTTCGGTGCTGCTTCTTTAGGTCTGGCAGATCTTCTCGCAAAGCCACCACCTCTGAATGTGTCTGAATGCCATACCTCTCTCTGATTAAGTCCCCTGGCCTCGATCAGCCGAGCGTGAAAGATCAAATGTGCGAAAACAGAGGAGGGTCCATATGACGTGATGGTTATCTGTCCCAGTCAATGTAAGGGAGCGAGATAATGGGTGCACATGAAACAAGTGGGCAGCACTGACAACCCCGGACCTATTTGATCCTCCCCAGACCGTAAAGGGGGCTTAAGCCAGGCCCTGTTTCACATAAGAATACTCAGTGGATAATTAGCATACTCCTCCTCCCCTCCTTTCACAGGCCGGCTGCTCTATTGGGTTGGCACCGCTTTGGTGTTTGGGACTTCACCCTCAAATGACCGATTTGCCCCTTTGTTGACCCGATGGCCTCTTTAGCTGACCACTTGATTAAGAGACTTGGGCGTCCTGTCACATTGCCACAGTTCACCTTCTGCTTTGCTCTGCTGATGTGTCTATACTAGGGCTGTCAAATGGTTAAAAAATTTGAATCAAATTAATTGGTATCTATATCGTTCTATTGTTCTATCCATCGTTCCATCGCTCTGTCTGTTGTTCTATTGATCGTCCGTTCTGTCTGTCATTCTATAGATCTTTTGTCATGTCTCGTTCTTTCGATTATTCGTTCTCTATTGCTATAGATTGTTCTATCTATCTATCTACTGTTCGATCTATCTATCATTCTATCTGTCGTTCCATCGATCGGTTGTTTTGTATTTCTATAGGTTGTTTGTTCTGACTGTCGTTCTTTCGATCGGTTGTTCTGTCTGTCGTTCTATCGAGCGGTTCTGTCTGTCGTTCTATCGATCATTCTGTGTATCTATGTAGCTATCTGTCGTTCTATATACTATAGAATTCTATATTCATTCTATCGATCGGTTGTTCTGTCTGTTGATTTATCGATCGTTCATTCTGTCTGTCGTTCTATCGATCGGTTCTTCTGTCTGTCGTTCTATCGATCGGTTCTTCTGTCTGTCGTTCTATCGATCGTTCGTTGTCTGTCGTTCTACGATCGTTCGTTGTCTGTCGTTCTACCGATCGTTCGTTCTGTCTGTCGTTCTCTCGACTGGTTGATCTGTCTGTCGTTCTATTTATCGGTTGTTCTGTCTGTCGATTTATCATTCATTCGTTCTGTCTGTCGTTCTATCAATCGGTTGTTCTGTCTGTTGTTCTATTGATTGTTCATTCTGTCTGTCATTCTATCGATCATTCTTTGTATCTATGTAGCTATCTGTCGTTCTACTGATCATTCGTTCTGTCTGTCGTTCTATTGATTGTTCATTCTGTCTGTCGTTCTATCGATCGTTCTGTGTACTATGTAGCTATCTGTCGTTCTATCATTCTATAGAATTCTATATTCATTCTATCGATTGGTTGTTCTGTCTGTCGATTTATCGATCGTTTGTTGTCTGTCGTTCTATCAATCGGTTGTTCCGTCTGTCGTTCTATCGATCGTTCTGTGTTTCTATGTAGCTATCTGTCGTTCTATCATTCTGTTTTTCATTTTATCATTCTATATGTCTGTGTCTACCTGTCATTCCAACATTCTATTTGTCATTTTATCGATCGTTCTATCTGCTGTTCTATCTGTCTGTCTGTTGTTCTATCTATTTATCTGTGCCATTCTATCTATTTATCTCTCTATCATTCTTTTTATTTATCATTCTGTCGTTCTATCTATCATTCTGTCATTCTATCATTGTTGGTTTATATATGCAAACTGTCTTTGAATTTTACGTCACATTTCGCTTTGCTGTTTTGCTCCATGAATGTCACATCTATTAAACCATCAAGAGAAAGTAAACTCAAAACATCTATAAAAAGTAGTTTGAATTTATGATTACTGTGTCGTTTCATTTGGAATTGCTTAAATTCCCTTCTGTTACTTTGCTTGCATTTTTAAGGCCGGTCTGTCTCGTTAGTTCCCGGGAGATGTATTAAAAACCTCTGCACCCACTAGCTGGCCCTCTCCAATACCACCTGCCTCCCTCTACAACACAGCCGTGGCAGGCCAGTGCCATTTTAGCGAGTTACTTAGCTTCTGCTCTGGGGAGTTACCAAACAAAACTAGTCGACGTTAGAGCCAGTGTCCCCTCAAAATACTCCCTCAATGTCATTATTTAAACATCCTAAATGAAATTACTTTCTGAAGTTGTTTTTAATGCATGTGCTCTGCATGTATCTTTTGTCAAAGTTATTTTCATTTATTTTGCTCTTTTCATTTTGTGTGTATACATTTCTTTCTTTCTATTCCCATTTCTAAAAAAAAAAAGAAAAGAAAAGAAAAAATGAAGGCATCTTAATTAGTCAGAGATAATAAAATTCTCCATTTGACTAAATTATTGTCCTGAATCTCCAGCAAAGGGGTATAATCCTCAACTAGGCCAATTAGCGCAAGCCTGGGTTCCTTATCCTCAGACAAGCCAACTGATTAGAGCTGACACCAGTCTAGTTCTCACTGCTGCAATGCCAGGTATGATGGGTCTACTTCAAAGAGCCTCCAGGCATCAGCAGGGCAAAGGATTGGAGGCCAACTTTGGCCGGCCCGCTAATCTCCCTGCTGCTAAAGCCACGGCGCTCCCCAGTACTCGCACAAAACCAGCTTACAGTTGCACAATCAGGAGGTATTAAGGCCTGGGTCTGAGTCATACCAATTGCCTTTGATTTTTCTGATTGTCTGACCGAGAGGATGGTCACACATCCTGTCATATGTTTTTAAGGTTTGCCTATGGTTATGTGGGCAAGTACTTCAGTAAAAAAAAAAAGTTTAAGGTTTTTTTTTCCTTAAACTTACGCATGAAGTTGAATTATTTAACAATTAAGGCAATTGGTTTCCTCACTTTTTAAAGTTACTTCAACTAAAGATCACTTTTTACAGGTCTTTACTGCATACAAATCTATATGTAATGTCCCCATAAAACATAAAAACCCAAAGCGCGTGTGTGTGTGTGTGTGACCTGCCACCTGCCACATGATTGACAGGTCTGTCTTTGGAGTGAGTTCAGGTAAAGGCTGACTGCCGCTGAAGGGAACTTGTTCCCACTACTAATGGTTGCAATCTGCTAGAAGCTCAAATTTCAAGTTGGCTTGCAGGCCTGGGCCAGGTGAAGAAACACAATTAGCAGGTTAGCTAGTTATGGGAACAATTTCCTCTTAATCACGTCTTCGTTTTCCATGAGAATTGACAACAAGTAGACTGATCTCTTATCAGTGAAATGAAGTATAAGGTTTCCTCACTAAAACACAAATTTATTTTAAAGCTAGCGAATGTTAACAAAACTGCAAGAGCAAATTTTTCCAGTTGGGGAATTGAAAAGTGTCGTTATATGCCCTAAATTACATTAAAATTAAATTAATATCACTACAAATCATTCTTGTATAATGCTTAGCTGTACGACGTACAGTAACGTTCAGCCATGCAGGTGCATTAGCTTGAGGCTACCATTAACTTCAGGACAGGTGAGCTATGTTGGATTAGTTTCTTCACACTCGAAGGGGGACTAAGGTTTGGCTAAGAATGTGAAACAGGCGTATAATTAAACTGTGCTTATGCAGTCAGAGACTACTTGACTGGTTTCAAGATATCCCAGCTCGATTTGCTTTGGAATGCAGCAGGCGTTGTCTTCTTCAGATTTGTCACTGTTGTGACGCTTCTGTTGAGTCATTTTGAGAAACTTAAGGATTATTTGTGTTTTTGTTGTACCAAAATCCCAAATTTTTCCAGCCTAGTGAGCACGTGTTTTTATGATGCCCGCGTTCTCCACCAAGAAATGGAATTATATTTTAATTTATTAGTTGTACATTGCAACTTTATTTCTCATAACTGTGACTTTATTTCTATCAATTGCAAATGTATATATTGCAATGTGTTTTTTAGAAAACATGCTTCTATTATTTTATTTTTTTTTGTCTTTGTATAGGAAAAGAAAAAGAAGAAAAAAACATGCCTTTTCTATTAAAAAAATGAATGAAAATGTTATTTATTCTTGGTTACAGGTTGTACCTGTTGAGGAAACTGCATAGACAAAATTGCTTACTTCAAGAAGGTAACAGTTTAATATTTTTTACAAACATGCAGTTAGGTAAAAGAAATAATTAACCAATAGTAACTGCATGTTTGATTTGCATATGTTTCACTTAATGTAATGATTCTTTGAAATCTACAACTTTTTAGACAAAGTTAAATAATATACTCAAAAAATTTGAGTAATATTATTACCCATATATAAATGCGTTTATTTTTTCCCCCATGTGTTGTGTAAACTGTATTAACAACCTTTTTAGACCATAGAGCTCAAAACATAGGAATGTCAACAGTTGAATTAAATGGATTCATATATGTATGAGGTATTTTGTGCAGTGAAATAGCAAACAAATTGTAAGTGGTTTCTGTTGTTGGAGGCTCCTGCTACAAGCCGAGCTGCTGGAGTCTAGGTCAACGGTTCAGGTCCTTGTCACCTGCAGTAGTGCTTTTATCTGAGCTGTTTTGTCAGATTCTGTCATGACATCTGTGCTCCTATTGGCTGCAATCTAACCTGAAACATGTTGGCATCAGCCTGCCAGAGGTACAGCGAGGGCAGAGAGGTAGATGAAGGAAGAGAGTGGGAAGGAGGAAGATTGGTGGGGAAAGGGTAACTGTAAAGACGAGACGGAAAATCAGGACAGAAGTGGGGGCTAGGGGATTTGCGATTGTACGGTAGAGTCTGAATTTAGAGGTTGTATTATGTTCATAAATATACATGATGTTTGGGTTTATTGTGGCTCTTATTATGCAAGGTGCTATTTTGAGTGCTGAAGGCAAGATGGCTGCCGAAGTGATTACCAGTCAGTTCTGATTAAATAAAACGCGTGAGTGAGTGAAAAACACTTGTTCCATTTTGTTCTTAGCCTACTTTTTCCTTACAAATTAATTTCTCGGTTAGCAAGCAGTTCTGGGATTTTTAGAGGCAAGTGTTCTGTGAGTGTAATGTTTTTAACGTAGAGGATATTTCCACTAAGTGTAAATAGTATTTAGATGTTATTTATTCATATAAATAGTGCCAGATACTATTTTCACCTCAGTATTGTTGTACATTTAACGGTATGCAATAATAATAACAGTTTAAATTATTATAATTATTAAATGGTATTTGGACTGGTATTTGACATTGAGTTGCAAAGTTACTTTGTAGAAAGTGGACTATCTAAATAAAGTGTTATTGTCATTTCTTGTATGTTTATTTTAATTTCAGTGAAAAAAACTGACAAATTAGCAATCAAATCAAGTTACAGGTCAAGTCTTTCCAGCGAGTAACCGTAACATGTTTACCAAAATGATCGGTCACTTAAGTGGGCGATGAAAACTGTGAAAGGAGGATGATTCTAGAAACAACTATATGTTGTTAACTCTTTGATTTTCAAGTATCAGTTGTGTAAAAACCTCCAGTCTCGGGTTGGTGTGCACGTGACTACGGTCCTGGCTGAATTTATTGTTATCAACATCCCAGGCATCATCTGCCCTCCTCTTGTCCGTATTCAGAGGGGGAAGTCCAAAGGTGGAATTTTGATCCAGGCCATAGAGTGCCATAGCCAGGAGCAATTCCTGCTTTGTCTCCACTGGAATTCGACTTAAAAATAACTTTCCCACAGTTTGTGTCTCGTCCTGATATGGGCCGGTGCAGGCCAAGCTGTTTTGTTGCATGGAAGCTTTGGGGTTTTGCTCAGGGGGTGTGGGGAGCCCCTTTGGTATGTGACCCAAATATAAATTCCCATTAGACAATCATCTGATAGTTTACCTCAAATGCTTTTTTGACACAAAGGCTGTGATATATGTTATTCGGCTCTTGCTGTTCTAAAATGACTAAAAGGAATGCGAATTATGAAAGTATCACTCCTTTCCAAATTTATTATTGTTATACTATATGTTATCTGCATTTAGTTTAGTAGTCCTATAATGGAAAAGACTGCAGTTCAAAGCTGTCTTATGCATCAATGATGCAGTTTTTTTAAACAGACGCTATGACACATGGGGAATTGTGTGGAACTAATGACAGTGTGTCTACATCAGCTTTAACACCATATCACATTTCACATCAGAAGATAAGAGAACTGCTGGGTTTTTTAGTAAAAAACAAAACAAATAATCTTTTTTTAATAGGATAGCTACTAAGTTTGTGTATTTCTTTACTATACATTTTGGATGTTTTAGGTTTTAAATATGTTCATAGTTCATGAAGGGTCAATCTGGCCATTCAATATATAATTTATTTGAAATCTGAAAACATATTCATGATTCATATTTTTATATATGTCATATATTTTATATATGAAAAAAAAATATATATATAATGTGTGTGTATAAAATATACACACACAATAAAAATGAATATATCTGTATTCAGTGTTTAAATTTATATATTACAACTCAGACTTTACCCTTTATTTAAATATTGTTAAATTAATTTGTGATAATGCAATGAAATACAAAAGCAAGAGAGAAACATTGATATATTATTAACTGATTCTGTTCTAGCCTTTTGTTTTTCTATGCATTGTTTTTGCATCGTAAAATAAAACCTGTAGCTATAGTTTCCCTCTTTTTCTTTTTTTTACCAAGTAATTTTGTCAGATAAACCAAGTTTACTCTTTTATTTTTCCCTCATTTAAAATAGAACCAATGTATACTTTTCCCATACTTTGACCACTTGACTCGAACTTGTAGGGTCATAAAAAACAAATGAAGAGTTCAGATGCAAAAGCCTCTAAATGCCATTTGAAATTTTCTTCTTTAATGATGATTTTTATCAAGCTTGTATATTTAAGTTCAGTAATTTCACTTAAATGGCAATGATAATTACCTATTAATTGTTATTTAAGTGAAATTACTGAACTTAAATATACAAGTTTGATAAAAATCATTATTAAAGAAGAAAATTTCAAATGGCATTTAGAGGCTTTTGCATCTGAACTCTTCAAATATCCCCTCCAATCATCACTTTTGGCCACTTCTCTGTGTGTACTTGTGTGTGTGTCTGTGTGTGTGTAAATATATAAATATAAATGTATGTGTTGTGTGTGTGTGTGTGTATATATGTTTACACAAAAGCCTACAATAATGACTTTAAAATGAGATATTTTTTTGTGCATCTCTAGTGGCGGATCAAGCAGTGACCATCAGGTCCAAACCCCACAGGTAGCCTTTCAGAGAGGTTGTATAGAGATGTACCAGAGCACAGATAATAAGTATTGATCACCGAAGAATGTACCTTATTGTTGTGGAAAGATTGTTCACAGCCAGGCATAAAGAGTAACACTACTTCAAAAAAGGGTGTCTGTGTAAGTAGGTCCGCCTTCTATTTTGTGGAAGATTTTTGAGCCCCATTGTAAGCTGAGGATGATTTTAAATGTGTGGCTAAGATAAACTTTCCCATTGTCATTAATGAGGACGGCTAATACTGAGTGACAAGTGCATTTGGAGAGGGAGAAAAAAGAGCCGTTAAATTTGTCAAAGCAGATCATTTCAACTGAGCAAACTTAAGGCCTTTGGGGGGTGTTTTTTATTCTCATGAAGCCATAGCCTTGAACCATATAAAAAGAAAAATGGAAAAAAGCTAAGAAATGCTGGAAGAATCCTGTCTATTTTCGCTGTGTCAAGAGAAATTAGTTTTCAATATCATTTTGGCCCTGCTGAAATCTGTTAGGCCTGAGGTGTATACCGTTGTGGACACTTCACATTTCTGGGGTTTTCAAGAGCAGCCATAGTCTGGGTAAACTTCCATGGTGAATGCAAATCATTTATTTATTTATTTTCCGTTTGCTTCAATAGGAAAAGAAAAAAATCCATGATTGCTTTCTCATGACTTTCCAAAAGAGGGACAAAATATAGATAAAATTATTACAGCATTTAGAAGAGATAATGATGTAAATTTGCTGTCACTCCTTCAGCTTTTTTATTAGAAAAACTTTTTTTTTTTGTAATTTACCACCGAGTAATATAACAAGTCATTCTCAATGACAAAAATCTCATAAACCCTCTTGTGAAGCAGGAAACAGTAGTTTTTGCTACATGCTAAAGACCATGATACAATATAATCCTAACATGTGGTTGATTAGACTGAGATGAATCGACCTACCCTGTTTAACCTCTTTTTAATGTTTAGAATTTCCATTGTAAGTTCTTTACTCTCCCCGTATGACACCTCTGAGGCTTTTCTACAGTTTATGCTAGTCGAGCCACAACAGATGCTAATGAAAAAGCCACTTTGTCCCTTTTAGCATCTCTCTGCCACATTTCCACAGCTCCCAAGTCTCTGCCCGTAATTCAGTCTGTTAGGCTATTCATGTGATAACTATCTGAGGAGAGAGTGCTACTTGAGCCATTCCCTGTTCATGGAACCCATCACTTTTGCTAAGAGCTTTCCGATATCAAAATAAGATGTCTTATTTAATCTCAACTTTTTTTTTCTGTGAAATCATGATTTCGAACAGTACTACTTTTTATAACGTCTTGCCTTACCTTTCATTCCACAGCTTTGAAAATTGATGCCTATTTGGCAGATGCCAAAGCTCTTAGCCGACACATTGTGCAAGAAAATATGACAGGTCTTAATTATCAGTAATGAAGCAGGAATAAGCTGCACACTTAGATATAATATACTAAACGACCTTTCGGGGGCTAGGAGTGATGATTAAAGGTATCCGTTTCATGAATCATGCCTCATTTAGTCGCTAGTCTTTTGTGCTGGCTAATGAGCGTAGAGCAACGTTTTTAAGTTGGACGTGTAAATGGTTGGAAAGTGTAAAAGCTGATTAAACTGATTTAGTGTCTTGAGACCGGTTGAACATTACTTTAGTTTAGAAGAAGCTGCTAGCCGTTTTTATCACAGGTTTCTTGTAGAGCTGATAAGGACTCTGCTGTCTCGTGCTGTT
Source organism: Pimephales promelas (assembly GCF_016745375.1). The sequence continues at coordinate 1,097,798 of NW_024121521.1, read as the reverse complement.
TATTTTATTAGCATACTCATAGATTAGCATGGGCTAGGGAGAAAAAAAAATACTTAGCACCTTGTTTTCATGTCATGACAGTCTTTATATGCAATATACATTTATTATTATTGTGTAATTTACACCAGACTCTGCGCCATAACTGACTGTGGCTTCAAATACACCTGGGAAACTCATACTTCTTTCAAGTCATGTCAGAATTATTGTTTATGACACATGAACGCCAACACAATGTTCCCATACAAGTGAAACTGTGGAAACTGAATTTTCTTTGAGTTTTTTGTTGTTGAGTTTTTTTTTGTAGAAAAGATACATCGCCAATTTTCTCCTACCAAAGTGATTTGAACGCACCTGACATCATAATTACGATTTAGGTAAGATTTATCAATTACAATTATGTTCAGCTAGGTTAAGCTTCAAAATTTCATAGAAATTGTTTGAGGTTTAAAGCTATGGAACCTTGTTTCCACTATAGAATAAAAAATCACAAAAGGTGATGTGGCAAAAGGTCATGTGACAAATTATAAATTCACGATTGCGAGAGATAAAACTCCTAATTGCAACAAAATAAAGTCACAATTGCGAGTTTGGCTTCCAACAACAAATTGAAAGTAAAGCGGCAGCCCATCATGAACGACTGCTGTGTAAAGCATAAACAAAACACAAAGTAAAGTCCACAACAAAACAAAGCCTGGTCCTCTCTCTCGTTCACTTCTGGTCCTCTGGTCCTTGTCAGTCCGTTGTCGGTCCTCCATTTATCCTTCTGGAGCTCCTTCGTGAGAAATTCATGGTGGCGCGCAGGTGACACTCAGTAGCAATCGCTCGCTCCGTTCCCACGGCTCTTGGCCTCGCCCTGCTTGCGACAGCATTATTTCTCGCAATATCTATATTTCTCACAATTCTGACTTTACTTCTTGCAATTCCAAGTTTATAACTCACAATTTTCTTTTATCCCAGAATTATGAGATGTTAACTAACAATTGCGAGTTATCAAATCCGAATTGTGAGAGATAAATTTACACAAAAAAGCCAAATTGTGAGATAAAAAGATGCAATTACCTTTTTTTATGGCAGAAACAAGTTCAATTTTAAAGAAGCACTTTGCACTAAAAATTCATAAAGACTGTTCTGTTCCATGACTTGCTAAAACTCTAAAGGTCTGGAGGCTTGAGTGTGGGGCTGTGCTGTATAATTCCCTCAGTATCTACCTCCTAACCACCCCATCAGCCCCAGCTGCCTTCACACGAAGATGCCAAAGGGTTCAGCTGTGGCTTTGGGTGACCAGCATGAAGCTTCGCAAAACTCTTGGTAGTTGCGTGCAAATCACTGACTGAGTATGCGGTCTTTACTTTTAGTTTTAATGATGTGTGACAGTAATTCTGTATATGACACACAGTATAAAAGATACTTAGGTTTATTTTACAACTATGTAGCAGTCTGTTTACTCGCTTGGAATATAAAGGATCAAAATATGGTAATATAGGTAATATGGTATGCTATGTTAATATAGCATTCATTCATTTTCTGGGAGAACAATGTAGTTTTTCATTACTGGAAAACACTAGCTGAACAATTAAGCCTGCGTTGATTAAGATGTAAATTCTTTTTAATTAGAATGTAAATTCTTACATTTATATGAAGACATCAACTGTCAACGTTTCATGTGATATCTGTTTTTTTTTTTTCGTTCAGCCCACCGCCTGAATGAAGCTTTCATCGTTCATTTACGATGCTAAAACAATTTTGCTCTCCCTTTTGTTCCTCGATTCCTGCGTTCCCTTTTGACATTACTTTTGTTTGTATTGGCGCTCGCATCCCATGCAGTAGTGCCTTGGGACTCCAATGAAATTTGGAATGAAAATTGAGTTCATTCAGTGTGCACCAATTACTTCTGCTGAATATTTCTCAATGCAAATCAAGCCTGTGCTCGTGAAAGGTTCACATGTATTTGAAATAATTAATTTTCGCCTCTTTTGGAAGCTCGCAACAGTGCTTCTAATGTTTTATTGTGCACACACAAACGTATTCATTGACAGCCATGTCAATATTTCTTTTTTTTTTCTGTCAATTTGATTTCCATTTTTAATTGTGGGTTGTGTATCATAAAGTAAAATTGGCTGTTTTAGATGCTCTAGGGACCAGTGTCCGTTTTAGCCAGATCCGAATTAGGATTATTTGGCTAAATTAATGGATGTTGGCTGTCTCAGGCTTTTTGTTGAGCTGTGGTGCACGTGTTTAGGACAGAGAGTGGGGAGGTGGTGTTGACTCTCTGGCTGAACCCTGGGCCCGAGCTAGAGAAGGAGAGCCCCAGGGCGGACGGCCCGATCAGGGTTAATCGGGGCTGGGGCTTGCCTCTAAGCTCTCTGGAGCTGACGGGGTGAGAGCCAGAGGCAGGCGTCCTCTCTTTCCTTCACTGTGTATATGTGGCCTTATTTTTTGAAGCTGTATAAATGTCTGTGTGTGTTATGAGATTTTCTATTTATTTTTTTACATTGCCACAACAACTTTTTATTATTATTATTTTTAATTGCAGTCTTTTAAAAGGTCATCTGAAATAATAAACTAAGTGCAGATTTAGTATAGATTTTTCAAATGTCAATATGTGGAACGCTTTCAATACTCATTTTCTGCTGTATAGCTATAATTTCTCGTTCTCTGATCTCTCCGACAGCGAGTTGACACACAATTTTACCCATTCCGACAGATTTTGTGCTCACACCCAAAGTGCGCGCACATAAAGCTGCCTCTCAGTACTAAATTGAGTTCTTTTTCCTGCTTGCTGCTCAAACAGTCAAATAAATACACACACAAAAAAAATGTCAAAATGCTGGTCTTGGCGAGTATCTAAACCGTATTCACAGTCAGTTATGTTTAAAGTGAACGAAAATGGTTGAGAAAGAAAACGCATGTGCAACAATAGATCTGTGTCAGGTCTTAAAGTGTCAGCAGCCTAATATTCCTGATAATATTAAAAATATCTATATGTCACTTTTTACCCATGGTATTAATGTAAAATTTTGGCCTGTAAAAATGCTCTGTGGCTAGTAACTTTGGAAAACCACTAGCCAAAATGGATGGATGAATGGCAGTAATGTAATGTTGCTTACATTGATACTTTTCCACATATATTATAATCAGACGTTTGATGACCATGTTCCTCTTGATGCTACTCACTGGGGTTTATCTGATCTTTTTTTTTTTTTTTTTTGCTCGTGTGTTTGGATGTGGCACAACCTTGCTCTTGCTCTTCCAAATCCCTCTCTTGCCCCTCTAAGCTAACTTGTTGACTAACAAGTTGTGGCTCTTTTCTCCTCTCGGCACTTGGTTCAAGACAACTACTTGAGACGAGAGGGGAACATTTATCCTAGAGGCCACTTGTGGCTACTCAAGCAGAAAGCTGTAACGGGAGCTCCTCTCTCTATCTCTCTCTCTCTCTCTCTCCCTCCATCTCTCATGCAGCATTCCACATTTTTAATGAGTTTCTTCACAAACACTCTAAGGCCGCCTATTCTCTCTCTAGTACTGGCTAAAAGGGGATTTGTCCTAATTAAGAAGGTTGGACATGTATGTGATAGCCCACAGTGCCCACACATTACTTTTTAATCACCTTTAGTTCACTTTTGGAACTTTTGGAAGCCAATGACGGTCATCATTTCCTTGCATATATATTTAACATTTTTGTTGTTGTTGTTTGTTTACCAGGTTTAATTGCATCCTGACAACATTCCCTGTTTTTTCCCCTCTACATTTAGTCACCAACTGAACATATATATGCAAGCTCTCGCTCTTTCTCTCAAATTCAGCTTTCAAAGGGCTTTTTGTTTCAAAGTTTTTCAAGTCTCTTGAAGTGAGATTACCCCTTCTTGTTTGTATTTGTGTGTCTTTCCCTCTCCCTCCGTGAAAAGAAGCGGTCCCTCATCTGTCCCTCCGCAATTACCCCACGGTACTCCTCCATGCGTGCAATGACGCTTTTGAAATGGCCCTCTTTTCTCTTTTCGAGCTATATTTCATTGTTGACGCTAGTGGGCTGTGTCTATGTATTTAGAGGGTAATTGGTGGGAGATACAAGGAGCCAGTGAAGTACATCCACTTATCTCACTTCTCTTTTTTAGCCCGCCCGAGCATCTCGGTGAGCGGGACAAAATGCCCATAATGTCTGTTTTATACCTAGGTGGACAAACACAATCAAGGGCTGGTTGGGCATTGTCCCCGCCGCTGTTTGAAATAGTCTCCGAGTGCATCATTTGTGCCAGGGCTGGCTTCGGGCCCTCCAAGACGGCAACCTTTTGAAACCCCCCTCCCTCCCTCCCTTCACTGAATGGCATAATCTAATGATTTCACTTACACCTCCCTTATTTAACACTGTCATGGAAAGCAAGGAATCAGCCATTTATAATTTACATGTCATTTGCTGCCTCATATTGTGTGAAATTTAATTACGGGCCCGCTCCGATTGTGGCCGGTGCTCGTTTGTCTCTGGCGGGGCTCACAATGCAGCATTGATGTGAGCCGGGGCGGCGCTGGCTGTGTCTCTTTTTATCTCATCACCTTCTGCTGTAGCCTTCAAGTCTGCTTGGTCCCTTCCTTTCAGTCCTTTGTGAGGAAAATGAGAGAAGTTGACCCCTCATTTTCATTTAAAAATCCAAAGGCCGTCATATAAAAGATTCACGTTCTTTTGAAAGGATCCCATTCAGGGCTTTTGGTACAATGGAATAAACTGATATTTCTTTTTGCGCAGAAAGCGATTACCGCTCTTAATCGTGCCGTAAAGATTTGTCGAAACTTTTGCCTGGGTGAAAGCAGCTAGTCGTCACAGGTGCTTGACTGACTAGCGCAGACGTTGTTCGGCGTTTAGTGACGTCAAACAATATTTTGTGTGTGTGTTTATGCCAAGGAAATGGAGGAAACTTCAAGGAAGGGAGGGTTTCTTTTCGGGGCTCCAGCCTTCGGAATCTCTAATGGCTTATTATTCAACATTTTAGTCAGTTTCTGAAAGTTTCTTTTAAATCAAAGGCGCCGCCACGCTGTAATTGCAGGCTGCTCGGCCTCCTGCGGAGCGATTCATATGACTGTAATCCACCTGACAACTCAGACTCTGCTTTGAGCTGGCAGCCGGCCCGTTTCTCAGCCAAACACTAAAGTCTGAATTAGGAGGATGAAGAGGATAATTATTAGATTCAGAAACAGTTTCCCAGCAAAGAAAACTGTTATTCAGGGCTGGGAAATGTGCTTATGACATTCATTGTAAAGAGTGGTTTTGGGCTTTGGTGTACGATGTTGCAGTGAGGAAAGGTTTACTGAAAACAGCAAGCTGGAACGCTAATGGTTGAGGCCTTTGTGAAAGGGTGTTGAGAGCGCTGCTTGGGGTTGGATTACAAATCAAAGATTGCTGAAGTGGAATAACAGCATTCCACTGAGTTTTTGATGCTCACACATCCATTACTCAAAATACTTTGCAACACTTTTACTCATCCTGCACCAAACATTGATTCACTGTATTTTTGTTTAATATTTAATGTGAAGCTTTGGTTTAGAGTCACATACATTATTTATTTTCAATGGCAGATGTTGCGTGGTTCATGAAAAAAAAAGTGTAATTTCTGTATAAACAAATGACTGTTTCCAAGCAGGTTTTCTTGTATTAACAGGATTGGATGGCCAAACATAGCCCCGCCCCAAACTCATGCCATTGGTTGAGCTACCATTGCTATACTGTGGCTGGTCAGATGTTTAAACAAACAGAACAATGTTTTGATAGCGCCACTACAGTAAAAATGCTTGGGTTCAGTACGTTTTTTTCTTTCTTAAATTAATTCTATTCATCAAGGATGTGTTAAAGCACTTGAACTTGAGCTCCAAATCAGCATATCAGAATGATTTCTGAAGGATCTGGAGTAATGATGCTGAAAATTCAGCTTTGCATTATAGGAATAAACTAAATTTGAAATTTAGATATATTGAACTTACTTATGAGCATTACTAAATGTACCGCCCCCAAACGCTAGTGAATGGTTGAATGGTAGTGTAACTGTAAGTGTGAAGATATTAGGCTAGAATACGAAAATGTATTTTATTTCAGGAAAAATAGCATTACCTTTAAGTTGCTATGAACAATGTATCCTCTTGAGTGAAAATCTGGGGAAAAGGCTATTCAGATTCAGAGATACATTGACATGTATGATTTCAGAACATCCAAAACTAACAGAATAAATAATGTTTATTGGTTTTCCCATTGGGAAAATTAAGCATTGTGGCATTACAAGCATTGATTCATTATGCAGAATCTCATGAATGAAGTCTCGCTTGCCAGTAACATGCAATATTCTCGGTGCAATGACTGTGCCCAACAAATGGCAGTCAGAAAGGGACATTGTAAATGTGTTTTCTTTATGTGCTGAAGGGTTTGGACTTGTCACAATCACTTTAGTGTCTATGTAGTCACCAATCCCTGCAGGATTTTGCTGGTTTAAATTTGCAGAGATAGTGTAGGTTATGACAAAAATGAATGCTGTTTTTTCTTAAAAAAAATAATAATTTATAATAATGCTTTATTGTGAAATGATTTGTTGTGAAATGAATCAGGCAGTATCATGCAAAAGAAATGTTACATGTATTTTGTTTCTGGTGAGGATAGTGACAGTGTTACCCAGAAGGCCATTGTTTGGCCTCAACTGGTTAAAGTTATTGAACTGTGCAAGGGCAAAGGAGGTTACTATTGACAACATTATCCTTTGTGATCATCAACCCTTATTCATCATCTGGAATCATTCAAAGCCCTTTGAACAGTTTGCAGTTTGCACTGAATCTGTCTTTTGGACCTTGAACCATTTGGTTCCCAAATGAAGTCCATTATATGGAAAAAAATCCTGGAATGTTTTCATCAAAAACCTTAATTTCTTTTCGACTGAAGAAAGAATGGCATGGATATCTTGGATGACATGGGGTGAGTAAATTATCAGCAAAAGTTTTTTTTTTTTAAAGTGAACTACTCCTTTAATATGGGTTTGGTTCATTCAGGGATAAAAAAGTAGCCCATGCCATGTGTAAAAATAATGTTCTGCTGTTCTGGCCTAATTTTCTGCCAGAGGTCCTGGACATCTTGTTCAGATACATCATGGATTCGATCAAATACCAGAATAAAAAATCTAAACCTGACAGCCTGTGAAAAAAATCGTATAACGGGCAATGTTTGGATCTTCCAACAGGACACTGATTCAAAAACAAACATCAAAATCAAAACAAAAATGGGTCACTGAGCACAAAACCAGGCATTTGCAATGGCCGTCCCAGTCTCTGACCTGAACCTAGAAAATGAGTGGGCTGAACTGAAGAGAAGCAGCACCAACATGGATCTGGGAATCTGAATGATCTGGAGAGATTCTGTATAGAGGAATGGTTTTTGATCTCTTGTCAGGTGTTCTCCAAACTCATCAGGCTTTATAGGAGAAAACTCAGAGCTGTTTTCTTGTTATCTGTTCCCAATGTGTTTTGGAGAAAAACATTTATTTCACAATGTGATTGATATCACTGGTGTTTCTGACTTTACAAACTTCCTTGTAACCAATCGCGTCAACGTGTGATCATCAATGAGTGGGTCTCTGAGCTGGTGCGAGTGAGTGGAGGTGGGGCTCTTTTGCATATTCATAGAACTGCACATACTAAATGAGGCAAGGGTTTAGAGTTACATTCAAGCTATTTTAAGGCATGGCAAAAACAATTCCAGGTTTTTTTGTGATCAAAGTTGAGTTTTAAGGGATAAAATGATTGACTACAAGGGTGCTTGTACATAATGGTTATGTTTATGCAACTGTCCCCATATGTTGACCTTATTTTTGAGGATGGCACAAAAACCTAAACATGACCTCCTCGCTGTAAAACGGCAACAGATCTGCTTGCGAACGTTGTTTGGTACATTTGTGGTATCTATAGTTTCTGACAGGACTCGCAGTCGCCTCCTTGCATCATCTAGCTAGTAAAAACTGTCACTTCTAGAACCAGCCTGTGCTCTGAAAAGCCAAGAATAAATAAAACATCCATCTAATGCATCTCCTCGCTGTCGTCAACTCAAGATAATACATTTCTTACTACGTACAAAATGTAGGAGGATCATACAACTAGAAGTGTTGTTTTTTTTTCTTTCTCAGAAATGCATTTCTGTGAAATAACTGAGATTGTCGCAAGCCACTTGTGATGGTTTTTGGGTTGAAATAGCCTCTTTCTGATTCCCTCAACCTGAACTAGTGACACCTTTATTCAGAATTTGCTTGTATGCCTCATGAATTTCATCTAAGCCGAAATGTGACTGTAAACATGCGCAAAGTGTTGCATGATGAGAAGGAAAGTGATGCATAAGTTTATCTTTAACATTTTGTTACATAGTTCCATCCATTCAGACACATTTTTCATGTTGTAAAGCTTTCTGTATGTCTCTTTTTTACACTCCCATGGGATATATATATTTTCGTAAAGACATTATATATCACTAAAACAAACGAGCCTAGAGGAACAAATCCTTGTCATGATCCTTTCTAACTTTAGGTCATCAGACCACGACAGTGACCTTATAGATTAGCATTGTTTTACGGCTAATTAACCCCCTACATCTTTAGACGATCAACACACGTGAAATGAGGAGCGTTTGCTTTCGTACCGACGTTAACAATGCTGTCATTAAAAAGCTTGTTTCTGTGGCAGTTACTACATGCTGTATCACACGTTTTTAACAGAGATTAGCATCTATATGCATTTTACGTCAACATACACAGAAACTGTGACTGAAGAGGAGTAGATTGGATTTTTCCTATGAATATTCATTTTCATAAATGCTTGCTCATTAATATTCATGAATTCTCACATGCCGGTTCCTCTCAACACCTGTTTTAAATGTTTAGATGGCTTCCTCATCTCTTCAGTTGTAATTTGTGAAGTCTTAGAGTTGAATTTCTATTTTACTAAACCGTGTTTGTTTATTGACAATTTGTGATTAATCAGGACATTTTGCATTTCATCAGCTTAAGAAAAAAAAGTGTGTTTGTGTGTGTGTGTGTGTGTATATATATATATATATATATATATATATATATGTATGTATATGTATGTATGTATGTATGTATGTGTGTGTACAGTATTTTGTTTTATTTAAATATTTTGTTATTTTGTTATTCTCATGCAACTTATCATAATTATATTTATTTGATCGATGGTATTCTAAAGCAGTAATAATTTTGAATATGGTTGTTTTTGTCCATTGGATTATTGTGTGTGTGTGTGTAGTATGTAAATAGCCCTCAGATATGTTGTCATAGTTCATTCCATTGTAACATTTGCAGTGCCTTTGTATTTAATATGAAGGCAGCACTTACATGTATTTTGCTCATGCAGTGTGTCTTGCTCTCACCCCAAGGCCAAGCCTCACACTCTTCAAATTTTTAACACACACACACACTATCTGGCCTTTCTATGCTATTGCCTATTCTGCCCTTAATTCAGCTCCAAGCACCAAACACACAGTACATTCTCATAATAGTACACAAATATCTAGATGCACACACTTACAGTGTCTCGCAAAGTATTATGACATTTAACCATCTTTTGTATTGTGCTGAATTGCAGTTGCTCCACATTTTTGTTGTTTTTGTTTTCAAAGCACGGGATCTCAAAATTATTTGAAAGTTTAATTGCATCATGTTAGATGAAAAAAAAAATATTGTTGAAAAAATATGAAAAAATGAAAAAATATTGTTAGTAGACATACAAATCTAATGCACTCCTTGCATTTCGTTTTTTGTATGTATGACTACTTATGCCTACTAACTTTAAGTTAATCTAGACAGAATCTAGACAGAATTTTACTCTACAATTAGTTCTTTCTTTTATTTATATTTTTGGTCAGACTTTATATTAGGTGTCTTAAACTACTATGTACTTATATATAATATGCAGATACAATGTGCTTATTGTGTTCATGTTATATTGTAAAAATCTTTTGGCACTACTGAGGTTGGATACGGGTGAGGTTAGGGGCAGGTTCGGTGGTGTATAGGTTTAAGGGTGGGTTTAGAGATAAAGGAAGGGTAATTATATGTAATTACAGGAATTATTTTCAAATTGTAATGGAAAAGCATGTATGCACACTGACTGTATTTTATGAAATTATTCATTAAAATGATAATGCATAGTAGTGAAAAAACACTTGATAAAAAGCGGGACCTATATTTCTGGAGACTCTTCATTCTGGACTGTTGTTTATTAAAAAATATTCTCATCATTATTTCATCAGTACTGTTTAAAAATGTATTAAATCCATAATTGTAATATTTTACACAGTTTTTTTTTTTTCTAATGCCGCCACAGGCTCTCACATGATGGGACATTCCGCATAAGCCATTTTCGGTTTAAATAACCTGTCTCGACAGGAAATAGCATGCTCTTTTATCTAACTTTCTCTATCTATTTGGCCAAAACTATGCTCAGTTCAGCATATTCCAAAGGTCCTTTTACTTCCAGGTGAATATGTTCCTGATATATTACAAATGACCTTTTCATGCAGGCAATCCATAGAGAATCTGAAGGGAATCTGTTTTTCAAATGTGAGCAATAAGAAGAGAGCATCCGTATCAAGCAGTGTGCCCTTTACAAGGTCTGATTGGCATACAGGTAAATATTTATAGTTATGCGTTTCTCCGTTCGGCTTCCTGATCCGTGCATTGGGGGTGTTTTTTTTTTTTTTTTTTTTTTGTCTGTTTGTTTTTTTGCATATGGCAATGTATGATTTGTTTAAGACAACATTCATTTCCTCTTCTATTATAGTATTGTTTGATTTAATTATCCTCTCACCTTTAGGATCCATAGCACCCGAAAAACCCTAATTTACCAGTCAGACTTCTTTAATGTCTTGAAGAGTGTTCCACCCTAGTAAAACATCTGCTCAGGTCCTGTTCCTGTGTCAGGAGTGCAGAATCATTCAGAAGTTGTGGGGAAACAATGCTGAGTAACTCTAGATGACCAGGGCTAATGGGCAGGCCGAGAGATTTTTGTGTTTTTAACAGTAGGGTTGAATTTCAGTTCAAGATTACTGCCAGACAGAGGTGGTAGGACCGGCACAAAGCTTGGATTGCTGAAAAACAAGTTTAATCATCCCTTTCAAAGGAAATCCAAGAGCACACACACATGTGTTTCTCCTGTACAACTTTTTTGAAAGGCTTAACTATGGTGTGAGTAAATAAACAAATTAAGTAAAGTACGATAAACTAAGGTGTCCCAGATAAGTAATACATGCACATGAATCTTTATTTAACTTTTAATCTTTAAAGCTACACTGTGTAACTCTTTTAGTTTATTCTTAGCTAAAAACTCTTAGTTCTTTCAAAAATATATGTGCTCATTAATGTATATTTACTTCGTTCAAGTAATAAAGTATTCTCGTGAGTGTATAATATGCCATTGAAAATACACACGGGTAAGGGGTTCTAATGTCGGTCGCCATGTTGCCCCTCCATCTTGAAAGTACATTAGCCAAAGAGGGACATACCCGTTAATTCAAGCTTTGCCTTTCGCGTTTACGTTTGAGTTAACACTCATGGATGAGGTCGAACTGGAAGCCATGTTAATTTTGGACTACATTGGCCACTGTAGGAGTTAAAACGAAATCGGAATTGAGAGGAACAGAAACTAATATTAACTGGATGGTCAACTAGATGGGGGTAAAAATCACACAGTGTAACTTTAAATTTATTGATAATTGACTTTTTCCTTCAATTGACAGTTGGGATCCACAATTTATCAAACATATATTATATATATATAACTGCAAAATGCTAAAACTGTCAGAATTTTGCCTAATTATTATTATTACATCCTCATTAGCTTGATTGTTGTGTGTAAAATATCCCCAGGAGCACCAAAAAAAAAAAGACACGAATTAGCAGCTAATACTTCTATCATTAGCGACTCCTGCCAGAGCTTTGGAACTACTTTGGTGCTGTTTGTATGGTAAGGACTGTTTTGCTAATCTCTGTTTGAGGAAATCATGGTATTTGGGTCACAACTTATTCCCTCACATTAGTGATATAAAGACCGTTAAACTGCACAAAGTTGTTAGCGTGGAACTCCCTCCTGATTTTTCGCTAACACGAAATTCTCACACTCCTGCAGTGTATTTGTTGAGGGATTTGTTTATGTCAAGACCAAAAACACGTGTTCGGGGCAATACGCTGCTGAGCCACCAATAGTGTGAAGATAAAGTGAGATTTGGGCCTGAGGTTTTGGCTCTAGTAACGCAGGTCATTTCTTGTTGTGGTTGCTGTTGTTAGCATAGCAGGTTTTGTTAGCATGATCTGCTTATTCATCCTTGTTCTTCTTCTGGTCTGTGTGAGTGTTTAGGATGGCGAGGGTTATTTCAGGAGGAGACTTGGGTCTTTGCCCCATCCCACAGTTGCAGGTGGGAGGGGGGATGGTCACAATAGAGAAGCAGTGCCATGCTGCCATCGCCATGATGAGCTCTGGCTCAGAGGACTGTGCTCTGGTCTAGAAAGACACCGCTTTCTGTCTGTCTCACTGACTGGGGTGTCTTGAGACGCTCCAAAAAGAGGAGTCAAGGGTGAGGTATAGACTAGACCCCCTTTCCATCTGCTGAGTGTGTATTTGTATTTAAGTTTGTGAGCGAATGTTTACATGTCTCTTTAGGTCGGAAACAGCTTCTCCTAAATCTATATTATATTACATTACATTATTATTATTATATAAAAATTGTGTTTCTCTTTTTTATTTAAAGCTGCAGGTAACTTTTTTGGGTTAAAAATGATCCCAAATAAATTTTTGAGCAAGTGCATAACCAGCCAGTGTTCAAAACTCTCTGGTTTCCGCAGCTCGATTCAAAAAGGTAAGCTTGTAATGTTTTTAATTCCAGTGGTACTGGTGGATTTCCACGGGAGATTCGAGCATGTCTTTGTGTCATTGGGTACACTGCTCTACAGTAATTTGAAAGTGATTGCAGTACCAGTTTTGGCCACAATCTTACATACGGCTCCTTTAACAATTTGAGAACAAAGTATAATTTGCACGGTTTGACGTGATATGATAAGTGATTGTTAGATTTAATGAGTGTGATTTACTGCAGTGATTATTTTTTTTTCCCTTAGTTGGTCAGAAGAACAAAAGTGTAAGTTACTTACTTGTTCAGATTACATTTTCCAGTGAATATTCTTATCTTGGTCATACTTCCAAAAAGTAGAATCTGTGATTCCAGTTTCCACACCGGTGCGGTGACCGAAAGCCACACTTTCTTCTCAAACATTGGATTCATTCGCACTGTGCCGTGCCGAGGCACAACCCACGTAAAGCTGATAATTCCGTGAATGACTGTAATTGCCTATTTCGAACAGAGATGGCGACAAAGAGGAAAAACTACACACTGCAGCTTTAATTTTTAAATGTAAAAAAAACTAATTATGTATGTGTATATATATATATATATATATATATAATGTTTTTTGTTTTTTTACATTTAAAAATTAAAGCTGCATGAAAATAGCTAAATGAAAATAATTATCCAAGCTCAGAATATATATATATATATATATATATATATATATTCTGAGCTGGGATAATTATTTTCATTTAGTACATTATTATTTAAAACACTGATCAGCAGCAGTGGTGATAACAAAATTAAATTACATCCATGTTGCTCCATTCTTGAAAAGTACTAGCCGCCACTGTGTGCGTGTGTGTGTGTGTGTTATTTAATAACTGCTGTTTCTCCAGCTCTTTTTGCCAGCTGCTGTCACTCATCTGTTCTGCCTGTAACAGCATTGACGCTCATCCCACTATCTGTTAAATCCTGGCCGGGGCCATTCAGCTTTCACTACTGTAATCAACTGTAGGATTTGTGAATGGAGAGGTAATATGATTAAACACATTTATAATAGGTACAAAACATTACTGAAATCCTTTCTCTGAAAATTCCACCACTTCAACATAATAAAATCAGCACAGAGAGGATGTCAGTGTTCAAGGTCACTAGCTTTCCCATGCAATCAGAAGACAACGCAATCTAGAGATGCAGTTTTTTTTTATTTTTTAACACACAGTTTTTATGCAAATAATTTGGACTTAGGCCCTCATTAAAAACCTCCATCATATCAGTGTATTTCTGACAGGGTGTTTGAATGAGTTAAGCTCGTTCCTCCACTTTAGGTGAGCTGAAGTGTCACTTCACCTGCTGACTCACAAGTGGTGGACGAGAGGTTCTCAATAAAGCTTAGCTGTGCTTGTTCATTCAGAGAGCGATAAGTAGCAGTATTTGGTCAGCTGAGCTTGTTTCTGCAAGTGGGCATCGAGAGGAGGGGTCTGAGGACGTGTGAAGTGGCTATTACTCTAAATTACAAGCTTCAGTATATAAAGCACTGGCAGGCAAAGGATACACACACTCGTACAATGCAATACTGAAGCATTATTGCTCAAGTACCAACAGCCACTTGTCTTTTCCCCTCTCAGACCGACTGATAGCCCTTAATGTGGAACATCATTTACGCGCGTTCATTGGATTGCCTCATAGATTGCCTCATAGATTAGACTCATAGATTTCATAGATTTTTTTCATTTATTTCATTCTTTCTCTCGTTATCTATCTTTTTTCAAGCATGCACAAAGGATAACTCAGATATACTGTAGCCCTAATCCAGACTCTTTATATAAAATGGGATATCATTATTATTTAAAGATGGTTCTAATTCAAGTTTTCCGATTAAAATACACATGCATATACACACACACAAAGAGATATTTACAATTTATACATTGCCTATTTAAATGTATTATTTAAATAATGAATTTATTTATAATAGGCTACATTTAATGTATACATAGTAAATATATATGTGTGTGTATGTATGTTTGTACTGTATATGTGCTTATCTAAATGTATGTGTCTATTTCTGTGTGTTACGACATGTATACATAAAAATAGTTTTACCTAGTTATTTTGTTATCTACTTGCAGATACAGTACAGTCTTACAGACAGTTTGTTCACTGGTTGTTTTTACCGTTTTTTTGTTGTTGTTTTTTTTGCGGCTTTGTCTTTTCGCCTTGTTTCCTTTGTGTTTATCATTTCAAACACAGCTGCATTAACTCTATTGTAGGGGTCTGCTGTGCAGAGACCCTTCAGAGAGATGCTCGGAGTAAAATTATAACACAGCGCATGCATCTGCAGCCAACAACAGAGCAAAGCATAATTGTGTCCTGTCATATTTAAATGCTCCTCAATTGCGGAAAAGGGACCAAACATCTCCCTCTCTCCAGCCTTTCATTGGTCTTTTTGCCTTCTCACTTCTCATCCTCTCTCTCTCTTTCAGCTTTGGTCTGTAGACTTGTCAGAAACAGCCTGGCATTTGAGCGAACAGGCTTTGGCATAATTCAGTAAGTGATGGGGTTGAGATGGGGGGCAGTGAGAAGCACCTGGGTTTCCTCTGCTCCTCTTTAAACTGCTTCATGCAAACAAGGCCTGTGCTTCAAACCTCCCAGACACACTCGATTAGCACATAAACACCCTATAATAATAATAGATTGCTTTACTACAGATGTATTATGCAATATTCAGCTTTCTTCTTATTTAGTGGAAAATCATAATAATACGTTTTATTTTCTTATTATTTGATTTTATTAATGTGTATTATTCTTTATATATATATATATATATATATATATATATATATCATTTATATCATCATTTTATTTTATCCATTTATTATTTAAATATAACATATCTTAAAAATTTTGTACATAAAACATCTTGTAAAAAAATTAGTACTCATTATTATTATTATTATTATTGTTAATATTATTATAGATGTTGATTCTTATAGATTAGTATTATGTGTGTGTGTGTGTGTGTGTGTTGATGTACTTTATTTTAAATATAATAACATCTTATAATTTCAGTATATAAAATAACCATAACATAAAATGATTATTTATTTATTTATTTATTGTTATTATGGTTTGATTAATATAAAATATTATTTAATATTTTTTGTTAATATACATTATTATATTTAATTATTTTTATTTTACACTTTTTATAGATTGTATTCAATTAATGTATTTTATTTGAAATATTTTATTATATTGTAATTATTTAAAAATTTCTAAAATTAGTATTCATTTAATTTAATTTATTCTATTATTATTGTTTAATTCATTTTGATTAATATATACTATTTTTAAAACATTATTCAATTAATTATCAAATATTATCTTGATGATTTTTTTTTATTTTAAATATTTTGTTTTAATAGCAATTTTTTGTTTTGTTTGTTTTGTCGGACAGCAGTGGTTCATGTAGGTTGTCTACGAACCGGAAGGTTGGTGGTTCAATCCCCGGTTCCACCTGAACAAGTGTCGAGGTGTCCGTGAGCAAGACACCTAACCCCGGCGGCTCCCGACGAGCTGGATGGCACCTTGCATGGCTGACACCGCCGTCAGTGTATGAAAAGTGAGTGAATGGGTGAATGCGAGGCAATATGTAAAGTGCTTTGGTGGCCATTAGCTTTTTGCCACTTCATTGAAACTACACTGGGGAGAGAAAGGGGAAGTGAGATCAGGAAATGTCACAAGCTGTAGACTTGAACTTGTGTTTCCAAATGAGCAACACAGCTCATGGCCATGTGCGCAAACCACTAAGTCACGTCTCCAAACCTTAATGGCCTTTTCTCAAGAAATCCATTGGCATTTCTTAGCAGGAGAGGGTAAAGTTTTGCCTCACTTTGGATCAGAGGTATCCTCCACCTCTGAAGTCCTCTTGTGACTAAACATACAACCAAATCAACTCAAATTCTCACAACCATGTACATGGAACAGACATATCTGGGGTTTCCATTTCGAAGCGGGTTAACCGTGATTGCTGCAGGCTGAACACGCATCCCATCACAAGTCTCCTTTGCATTGTGCTTAGTGGTGTGAAAACACCCCGACAAGCCTGTTTCTGACCAACTTTCATACATGAATGGCTTTGGTTAACTTTTGTTATGCTTAAAAAAGAGAGAGTAGGATATATATGTGCAACAAACTTGTTTTTGAGGTTGTTTGGTTATTGTTTGGCACTGATGCATTCTCTGGATATTAGTTTCAAAAAATACATTTCCATAGACATAATGATTTTTATACTGTACAAACTATATTACCCTAACACTAAACACAACCCTCACAGAAAACCAAAAAAACATTTTCAAAAAACATAATTCTGTATGATTCATACGCCGTTTTACTCATGGGGACAAAAAAGTCCCGACAAAATGACTTGGTACTACAGTTTGTGGTCATTTAACATTCTTTTTACAATTTATTTTTATAATTTGAATTCTACACTATTTTACAGTCCTGATCAACTTCCACATACTCTATTAAGTAATCAAGCCAAAATTTCCTGGATTGTGTTTGATTTTAATCAATATAGCATCCAACTTGAAATTTTGCAACAGCTCAGACTGTTAATATATATTGTTCGAAGCTGCTTACAATATATATTAACAATATATATTGTAAAACAAAAAGACAATAGAATTCATAGATGTTTCATTCATCCACTCCTGCTCAAACTCTCACCATATTATATCAGAAAAACTACATTTCCTACAATTAATGTTGATAGTTCCTTTTATGCTAATGTTAACAGTGTCATCCTGTATTCATAAACCCTCAGCTCAAAGTGTAGCTCTCTTCTTTTTGCTGCCTTTGACATCAACACAAATTTGATCCTAACTTCCACTCAGATCTTGCTAATTCCATTGATACTCTAAGGGTATGTTTACACGATGTACTAAAAATGGAAAAAGTTGTTGTTTTCTTTTTTTTTTCACGTAGCTACAGACAACATTATCAGAACGATTCCTGTTCACACTATTAACTATTAACACAAAAACGCTGTCATGCCAGTAGTCGATGATGTCACTTTGTAAAGAAACTACGCTCCAGTAGACCAAACACATTAATACGCATACATTTACACAACACTGTTTTCAAGTAAAAACGTAAAAATTTTAAGTGTTTTGGCTGCGTTTTGGGGGCCTGAAATAGCAAACTTTTTAAAAAGGGTTTAAAAGTGCACGTTTTTGAAAACGATACCGTTATTGTCTCCATGTAGACTACAGTAACATGAATTTGTGAAAACGGTAATGTCATATGCAGGTGTATTATGTGTTCAGTCTATATAGCACATTTTTACAAACTGACATCGCCAACTACTGGTCTGGCATCATAATACAACGTTGTTAATCGCTCTGACAATGTTCATATGTACCTGAAAACGCAAAGCAAAAATGTTTCCATTTTTAGTACATCGCTGTCGTGTAGGTGATTGACATTTCAAATGAGTTATATTATATTCACCTATATAGGGCAGTTATACACAAATTATATACATTTTCCAGACTACTGTATCATTTTGTCTATGTCTGTGTTACTGTACCTAGTTTTCGTTTTATTTTCTGTACGTGACGAACAGGCCAATCGCTGTCACACATACCTGTAAGGATTCATCTCTACATTTCCCTCCCTGCTGAGTCTACCGAGGGGGCAAAATTACATATTTTACCCTGCAATCATTTCACTCACTGGTAAGATAAATGCATTGTTTTTCATTTCTTCTTTAGAGTAAACAGTTGCTTGAGTTCTTTTTGTTTGCTTTTTTTTTATCCGTAACACTTTTACAATGTTTCCTTTAACATGAAAACTAACCCTGAACCAGTGTCATTTTTGTTTTGTTATACTTTTGTTATTATTTTGAATTAGCTTTTTTAAATTTATATTTTAGTTTTAGTTTTTTTTTTCAGTTAATATTTGTAATGTTTATATATAATATAAAATATAATATAATATAAATATAATATAACATATATTATATAATTAGCTTTTTTATATTTTAGTTTTAGGTTTTTTTTTTAGTTAATAATTGTAATACTAATTTCAGTTTATTACCAGGTTTTTTTTTGGTTTGTTTGTTTTTCAACATTTATATTTTATTTTATTTTATTTCATCAGTTTAACCCTTTAATAAACACCACTTCTACAGCATTTATTAATGTTAATTTCAACATTTGCTAATACACCTTTAAAGTCCAAAGTTGAATTTGTTAACTTTTGTTAATGCACTGTGAACCAAAATGAACAATGAACTTTTACTTTAGATTTTTACTAACCAATGTTATCAAAGATTAATAAATGCTTTAAAAAATGCTTAGTTCAATAGCTAATGCATTAACTAACAAACGAGAATTGTAAAGTGTTACCAATATATGTTCAATCATGTTTTTGATAAATAAGCTGAAATTGCCAATTTAGTCATTTTTGAATTAAGTGTTTAAATATTTTTCGGTTTCAGATTAACATTTAAAAATGACTGAATCAATTATTAGTTGTTCAAGTAGTTGTATGAGATTGGATATTAAATGATCGATCATTGATTTTATCATGAAAAAGGACAACATAATGCATATGCTGACGAGTGTAATAACTGATACGCCATTCTTATTTTTGGCTAAATGTTGCATGTAAAGCATGTACTGTAAATATTGAATATTCAGAGAATTATAAAATGAAATTATTTTTATTATAGAAATTGTTCTGCGAGACTTCTAGGGAAGACAAATACTTATATTTTGACAAACAAAACTGAATTACATCGAAGACACAATCTACCGTTTTAAGCTACCAAACATTTTCCTCTTCCAGTCCAGCAGTCAACCCTGTTCAACAGCTTGCTTGTGTCCGCAAGCTTTGGAAAACAAATTCTGGATTGGCTTCCTTTGAACTCTGTTGCTGTTTTTGTCTTGAAATGATACAGAGATTGTTTGTTCCTACAGGTCCACATTTGAAACAGAAATGGGCAGAAGTTCTTGATATCAGCTGATGGTGAAAAAAGATTGATGAATAAGCCAGCACAAATGTTCTTCCACTCACCGATGCAAGACCAACTTAGTTTGACAGTCCATCCACGGTTGTTAATTTTTTTTTTCTCCTTTTTTTGTCATAACATACAATTGGCCATTACATGTACAAATACATCAAAATTACTTAAGTTGGAAACTGAAAAACAGAGATTTTTTTTTTCCATTTTACGATATAATACCGGGCACTTTACAGAAGTCTGTTCTCTTTTATTCTTCAAGTCTTTGTGTCCAAAGAATGATAGAGACATGGCACCATCCCAGTACAAAAAGGTCCTTTAGAGTCTCCCCTTTTCATTCCATAGTAAAATACTGCTGAACAGCCCTGCCTTGAAGCCGAGAGACGTCAGGAGATGAAGGAGCTCCTCTCTTTTATCCTCTCCTCTGTTTTCTTTTTTTTGTTCTCGTGTGTCTTGTTCTCACTGTAGTCTGGGCCAGTATTGGGACATGTCTGCTTCACTGCCTGGCACTTGGACTGGTACAGACACCCCAGGCGAGATTAGACCTGTAGCATGACAAACATTAAGGAAATATTTAGGATTATGTAACTTAAGAGCATTTCTTTAAAAAAAAAATTATCCATCAAAATTTTATAATATTTGTATTTAAGTTTTTTGCTTTGGTAGAAGAGTAAACGCTTACCCGTTGAGGTTGTGCCTGAGGTGGCCATTGATTGGCTGTTCATATGTGCCTGCATGTGCGGTGGTGTGTATGTGTCATAGCTCCGCCCATTCACCGAAGGACTAGTGGGCAACATGCATGAGTATGATGAGGTCTGGCTTGGCTGTGGAGGGGGGGAAGAGAGGCAAACCAGTCAGCAACACACACATCTGATATAAACGGCCTTACAGACCTGTATGCTGTAGTTGCATTAGATTTACAGCGTGCGGAAATATCGAATTACTAATCCTTTGAAACATTGAGGTAGGCACAACAGTGCAGAACAATATAGTACAGCGTGAAGCACTGAACTGACATACTTGCATAGGAAGGTTGTTGGCCATGGTGAAGCTTGGCATTGGTGGCAGAGCGCTGTATGTGTTCGTAAGGGCCGTGTCTGGTCTTCCCAACATGGAGCCCGATGTGAAGGATACTGTTTAAAACGTAAAAAGATGTTGTTGTTGTTGTTGTTGTTGTTTTTTTCCAAAAAGTCCAAAAACGTAGTTTCTTGTAAAATTTCAGTAGGGTTTGCTTATGAGCATCATGCACCAACCATATTTTGAGACATTTTAGGGTGTTTACCTGGTGTTGTGGGCTGAGGGATTGGCTGATAAACGCTAGTGCTGAAGCTGCTACTGATGGGTATGTGACTCGAAGAGTTGCTGGCCTGTCGTCTTTGATTTCTTAACTTTTCTTCTCTCCTCCATTTTGCTCTTCTGTTTGAGAACCACACCTGGATGGACATGCTTTAGTTAGTTTTCAAAGACTTTTAAAACAACATACAACAATTAGTATCTAGCAGGATGAAGACTGACGTTTAGTATTTAATAATATTTTCTTTCTGCAGTGTAGAGGATATATATATATTGATAATCCGTTGAAGGTAACTTTAGGGGGTGGTACGTTCTCAGTGAAGACAACATTTGATTGGACATCTCTACCAAAATTCGGAAAAATTCGTACGAGTGATTAAAAAGTGGTTAATTTGTACGACCTCACTCGTACGAATTCGTACGATTTGTCTAAACCCGCGTGATGGTTAGGTTTAGGGGCGGGGTAAGGGGTAGGTCATTCGTACGAATTTATACAAATTGGCCAATTCGTAAAATATGTACGATTTATCAAAATCGTTTATCGTGTGATCGGATTGGACATCTGTGTAGTGCAGCATGAGTCATCAATATTTTAGAAGAGTGAGACTAAATTTGAAGTGCTTAAAGCCACAAAACTGTGATATTGTCAAAAAGTGATATCATTTGAGCAGCTATTTATGATAATATTTAAAAACTAGGGCGATTAAAATGTGTTAGAAAGTGTCCCATTTTACCTTCATTCTGTTTTTGTAAATTGTAGTGTTTTCGCTCACCTGTATTCTTGCTTCTGGTAAGTCTATTTTCGCAGCAAGTCTCTCTCGCGCAAACACGTCAGGATAGTGCGTTCTCTCAAATTCTGGTGGAAACATTAAAAAATGATGTTATATAATGCAAAGTAATTTAGCTATCTTTAAATCCAACAAATAAAAGTTCTAAAGTATTTCGAAATGAAGTGTGATTCTGTTGTTTGGTCTTCGCTAGATGTTTTAATAGTAATAATCTCAATGTTTACCCTTTTCAAGTGCTTCTATTTGTTCTTGTGTGAAAGATGTGCGGTTCCTTTGCAGTTTTCGTTTTAGCTGAAGCCTCATCTGTGTTTCATCCGAGTCTTCCCCGTTGGAGCTTATTGAGTTTGTGTTCTCACCACCACCGTCTGACTGTTGGCAGCCATCTGGAAAGCAAATATAAAATGTAAGATAATTCTACGTTTTAAAAAACATGATTCTCATTTTCAGTTCATTTGTATATTAGAGTTTGCTTGTCATATTTATGTAGGGACAATGTGGCGCAAAATTAGTGGCATCGCCCTCTGCAATGTTGTGGGAAAACATTTCGAGCACGCTCGCTTAGATCTTTCAGCATCGAGTCACAAAGGCTGACGAGCTCGAGGGCTCTACAGAAATGCGATAAAATGTCCCAGAAATCTTTTCAAATGTTTTTAAAAACCAAACTCCCTCTCCCCCCTTTTCATCCCAGAGTTCTTCAATTAAGCCACGGCCACCATATGGGCGTTTGCAGAGCTATTGAGGTGACCACCAATACTTGAATAGGAGAGGGATGCTTTCACAGTCACACAATGCGGGAGAGTAGGGTAACTCTTAAATACTCGCTGTGAGGACGGATGGCAAACTTTCGTGGGTTGAATTTTGAGGACACAATTGGACCGGGCGACAAAAGGATTCTCTCGAGCAGTCATTGTAGCACGAGGATTCCAGTCAACAGACTTTTCAGCTCGGCGTGTTAACCTTTATGCTCTACTGTCATTAATCACTGTCCCTAGGGCCGGCCCGTTCAACCCCGGTTAGGATTTATACCTACTTATAAGCGCAGGGAGAAAACAGCCAGGCCACCGTGAATGAGACATCGAAATGCGAAGGCTCTTGTTTGTCACAGACAAGGGGATAGGAGTGCCAGTTGTGAGTCGATAAGCTTTAACCCTGCTGTGTTGTTGAACACCAATGCCTAATTAAGCCTGCCAGATACATTTGAGGCAAAATATTTGAGTTTGAAAAGCCTAAAGAAACTGATCGATATTTTATACACAATTGTCTAATGTAAATGAAACTCCAGACTGAATGGACTTTTACATGGGTGGTGGTTTAAATAGTCACGTGGCCACAGGCCAAACTTCCAGCATCCAGAATGAATAATATTTAAAAGGTATTTTATGAATTTAATAAGCAATGTTCACAGGACATGTAAACTATAATAGAAAAAACAATCTGCCTGACAATATTTTAAATATATATAGGCTACAGTAATGTCAGTAAATTATTTAGGTATTTTTTTTCTAGAGGTGATGAACTGAGTAACAATATATATTTTTTTAATTAAGCTCATAGTATGTCACTGTAAAAAGTGATCAGTTGCCTTAACTTAAAAAAGTGAGGAAACCCTTTGCCTAAAAATTAAGTAGCATAGACTTAACTTAAAAAGTCAATTTTCCACATAATTTATGTGGAATTGTAGTTCACATAACTTTTTTTCTCAATAATGTATGGTTTATAACTCGGCCATTTTTAGGCAACTGATATTTTTACAGTGAAGCTCAGGCTAAACGGTAACAAATAATATAAAATATTTTTCTTCTTATGATGTAAGTTTAACATTGTCACTTTTCTTCTCAAAGTAATTTATTCATCAAAGAAAAAAAGTTTTAAAAGGTCTTTGTGTGTAGTATTCACACTTTTCAAGAGCTAATCCGAATGTGTGGCCTGTTCTCAAAAGCTTGACCAACTGTCGCCAGATTTAGGATTTGTTTTCTCTGAGAAAGGCGGTGGGAAATAAAATCATTCCTTATTGGGGCGTTGTCGTAACCGGTGAGGCGGAAGGCAAGCAAAAATGTGCCAAAACAACCGCGGCATCTTTCAGCTGTGGAGGCCTTGATCAAAACATGCGAGGACCCTTGGAAAAGAAAAAGTGTCCAAATCCTTTAGACGGCTTTAGTAGCCCGGTCCTATGGCGGAGGGAGGGGCTGTTCCTCCGAATGCGATAGAGTTGTCTCTTTTAGCGTCCTGTCACCCCAGATGAATCCGCGATTTTATTCAGTGTTGCGTGACATTCATCAGATTGCGACCATATTTCTCTCGCTCAGAAACCTCACCCAGACTAATGTTGTCTATGACAGCTATATAAG
Organism: Pimephales promelas; assembly: GCF_016745375.1. Next base: position 1,073,468 of record NW_024121521.1, on the reverse strand, counting down.
AGAGGATCGATATCAGTAGAATAAAAGCCAAAAAATAGCCCAACACAGATAGTGATGGCTTTTATTATATTTTAAGCGCACAGGTTTTAGTTTGTCATAGATCATAAATTAGACGCTTGATTATTGATAAAATAAAATAAAAAATAAGCAATTTATTAAATCAAATAAGCATGTTATCTAGCGTGTAGCCTATGTTATCTTTTTATCGTGTTCGTCTGGCATACGAGGCCACATGACAATAAACCGTATTAAATATGCAGAGCTAGCCTATAAAATGAATGTATGCTACTTGTTAGCATGTCAGGCGAAATCAAATTAGTCCAGTATCTTGTAGCTATCGTTTTAGTAGGCTAGATTTTTCCCACATGTTAAATATTATAGGTTTTAACGTGGTTTTGCTCTTGTGAACCAGAATTAAGATATGCTACTCTCCTTGGCAAAGCCCAAAAAAAGTTGCTGCAACCGGTCAATGATTTGACACACCGATGTTAGGCTTATACAGACATTAATTCTCTATATTTTTACGTCTGTCTTTCGTTGAGAAGCGCCTTTAACACTAACAACTCTAATTGGCAAACGTTGCCATATCATGTCCAGGGTGTCTCCGGTGAAACATTTCCACAGCTGTCTCCTCGAACTAAACACGTATTTAAGTCGCCTTAATGGGAAACAAAACGTTCTCTAATGAGCTATTACATAGCGACAGAACTGTTCTCATAACACATTTTTCTGTGTGACAGAAACATATTTTGCACAGGGAATCCACACATGGTTCCATGTTTATTTGTCTCTTTCTTATGAACTGTGAATAGGCTATGGATTGCAACTCGAATTAGGCTACTATTCGTAATTTGTATATTAGCCTGTCTTTATGGCATATAATTGAATAATTCAAGGTATTTAATTATTAATTATGACAGTAATTTAAGCCCCGTGCAACATATAATTAGCATTTATATACATTTATATATAACAATCATCTAACTATATGGAATTTAAAAACTAAAAGGATTGTTTATTATTACTGTAGCCTAATTGTTTTACCTTTTTAGATAATAATTCATCAGGAATTACTCTGAATCATGCACCAATGCCAAACTTTCCATATTGTTACTTTACTTTAATGAGAGCATTGTTTATGCCTTAAGCTATACATTGTTAGCTATAACTGTGTGATTTGCACATGCACGTTTCTGAAATGCATTTCTTGGACACAGCCACCTCTGGTAACAGTTCTCTCTAAATTGCATGCATTTTCTGTAAATCTTCTTTGAAACAATATAAGCGCTATACAAATAAATGTGAATTGAATCCAGATCGCAAAATAACAAGCAACGAAAGCAATGCCCCCTTTTGCACAATCTTCCTCTATGGAAAGTAATATAGCCATACCTTGATTGGGCTGTCCTGGCACTGAAGTTCCGGGGTACCAGCCCGGCCGGGTCCCCCACGTGCCGGTCTGACCGTTCAGCATCCTCAGCTTTTCATACATGCCATCTGCGCCCATCTGTTGCTTTTCGCTAGCCAGGTTGCGCAGTACTCTGTTTATCGATGACACCTGAAAGACGAACCCAAAGATGCGGCACATTAATTAAAGAGCGCGTCCACGATGTGGCATCTTGGCTTTGGAAACGATTGGCCCCATTTCTACACAGGCCTACATGCCAGAGCATTACATCGCATTGCATTGTCCTCTAGTGGAGAGGAGATTACAGCAGTGGCCGGGGATGACCGAAGTTGGAGAATGTTCACGTTCAAGGTCATTAGTGCATGCATTTAAGCAACGCATCAAATTATTACGCATTAACTCATGATGTTGTTAATGAATGCATGGCAACTTCTCTGAATGAACTTACACTGGGTATATTATCGTTTGTGCAGACCCCGTCTGATAGCAGCCTGTCTCGGATTTCCCACGCGAAGATTGACGGACACTCCCTCTTGTACTGGGCAATTTTGCCGACCACCTCTGGAGTCGCTACTCGTGGTTTACTTCCTCCGATCGCCCGGGGTCTGATGGAGCCAGTTTCATAGTATCTACCCAAGATTTTGCTCACACAGCCGTTCGACACCTAGATGGAAAACAAAAGAAACAATTCACATACATTATTTAAAACTAGCGTGAAATGTTAAGTGTATGCTGCAAGCAATGATAAGCTTACGTTTTCATTGTCCAGCACTTGGACTTTTGCATCAGCATGGGTCTATAACACAAGAAATACCTTTAACACAAAAAATATGTCTTCAGTGGTACGAGAAATGATGCACTTTTTAAAAATGCATTTCGCTCGCCAAATTTTAAAAATTGCCAAATGGAAAAAAGATGAGAAGTGCCTCGATCCATTCCACAAGACCACTGTTTATGCATTCCAAAATGAAATTTGAAATGAATCCTCGTTGCTCGCTGGCATTAATAATGCAAAGGTTTATTTAAAAAAAATGCTATGCAGCTGGGGAAAAGCAGTATGAAACAGCACAAATATGAAACAAAACTACTTTTAAGTTATTACAATTGTTTTGGTGAATAGTTAATATGAATGGAAAATTCCTTATCATCACCTGCAGAATACGGGATATGTCACACGGCCGCGCGCCACTGTGAGCGAGTTCAACTATTTTCTGTCTCGTGGAGTCGGGCAGCGGTCTGCCGTTGACGAATACACCGCCGAGCTGGTTCACTCCACTGTGACCTAAAAAAGGAAAAAGCTTGTAATTCACCCAGCATTTAGCAAACCAGACTCTATTCAAACAGAATCCAATCACAGCTGTTTTATTAATAGAAGCTTCCAGGTCGCAATTGTCTAAAATGAGTCAAGCATTACAAGAGCATTGTCAACAAATCTCAATATTCAGCAGAGACAAGTGTAAATCGCTTTTAAATCAGCATAGCCGGTAATTATTGCTGTTGTTCAGCTGTCATATGTTTTAGACTGTTCTCCAGATGTGCTCCTATAATATCATAATCTCCTAATACACAATTGTAATATAATTACACATGCAGAACATTGATTAAGCGTCAGCGCTCTCGTACGATCTGGAGCAAAACATCTCCAACCCACTGAGCCGAGATTTGCGCATCTTTGCAATGCCTTAAACGGATCAGATGGCGTAATGCTATTTGTGGCATTACACTAAAACTTCTTAAACGCTGCAATGGTTTAAAGCATAGCCCCACACATTAAGTAAAACAACTTTTTTTAAGAAAACTGAAGAAAAAAAGCATCAAGCAATGCACAGCATTTCCCACGTAAGCAATTGGCTTATGTTACTAAAGCTTCCAAAAAGCAGACCAAAGGCACCAAACCTGAAGCCAAAACGGAAAAGCAGCCTTCCCGGTTTGCTTTACTTCTCAGCTCCCTTCCCTCCGAAGGCTCGCGTTAAATTGAGTCCAAGAGCACAAGCTCCTTTGCAATAAATAAGCTCCAAATATAGAAGAGGGGGAAAATATGATGAGCCTGCCTGACATTTGTCTTTAAAATAAAGCTAGCTGCATGTCAAGTTTGAGCTTAATTTCTGGAAATAGGCGGAAGTCGCCCTGGATCATGCATGGAAGGCTAATTGAAAAGATCAGTTGGAGCACTTGTGGCAGGCATGTCACTTTATGACATCGCTCTGCTTTTGAAAATCGCATCGTCACGACAAATAGTAGCATGATAAAACGACCCTTTCTGTCTGCATTTGGATATCACTCAGACTAAATTGGACTCTACTCATTTCCCCTTTAAGGGAAGCTTAATTTTAAGGTAGCCAGGGGCTGTGCGCGTGTACGTTCACGGGGGCGCGCCTCGCCCTTAATATATTAAAAGTGACATTTCTTTTTTTCCCCAAGTGACAAACCGCCATTGCCTATATTTAAGCACTGGGAGCAAATTTGCGGGATGCTGTTTTGATATGTAGGTTTATGCGTAAATATGCAGAGCGAAATATAAAATCTGTGTTATGCAGGAGTGTTTTATTTTTATAACGCATTACGAAGATAACGACGTGCTTTATGGTTTATTCTACCTGAGAACTACTTCTGCTGATATGTCTAGTACTTTTACCATAAAAAAATGCAGAATGAAAAACAGTCTTTTTCTGTCCGGTAATAGACGCATTGAGGATTTATTGGCTTTGAAACCATATGCCGTATGGCTCTTAAATGCATCCACTTGTTTTGAGCTGGCCAACACGCAGATTAGGATATAAAATCAAAACTTTCGCTTGAAAGGTTAAGTCTTAATCGTTCTATAATTCCCCACGGTGAATGGTGTGGGTCTCGCCCAGTGGCAATCATTGCGCCCGCGGTACTCTGTTTCTAATCAATTAATAAGAAGACATATGGTGTCAATTTGGACGCTCCACTCTATATACACCCAAGAGTTATTAGCACAAAGCTTGGGTTGCCGCCTGTGACCTTTAAACAAACCAAAGGCCTAACCCGAATGATATCTTTTTATTAATACACGCGAGAAATCGCACGGCAACATTACTGATTATCCTTGAGAGAAAAAAAAATATGTAAAGTTTGTAGGGGAACATTTTTTTACACCGCGTAATATTTAGTAATTTTATTATATTTTAAAGTGTGGGGATATGATTTTTTTATTTATGTATCGCTCATATTGTTTAATGTGCTCTACTTCTGCTGACCTAATTTGAAACGCTTCGTTACTCCAAATTTTTGCACCTTCCAAAATACATAATCTTTTCTATGGACGTCAAAATTTGTGACTAAATCAGTACATGAGGACAGAGCAAATAACTGGCACTTACAACAATAAAAAGGAATAGAAATGAGAGGATGACATTCAACACACCTTCGTTACAGATGTCATACACCTCTTGTCCAGCATTAAGAGAGAAAATATGTCTCATTTATTGTAATCATAACTTACTCAGTGCTTTCTAAAAATGACTAAGTATATGTTTTGCTAGTTGGCTTTCACACATCTCAAAGACAGACACATAAGCGCATGTAATTTATTCATGCTCTACAACATTCAATGCTGCATCAAAGCTCAGTCTATTATTTCACTCTCGCGGTGTTTCATAAACATGAGAGACGTTCCATCAGAATCATGCAATGTCAATTTCGTCTCTGTTAATGGACTAGGTGGATTGGCCGCCGATGCTAACATTAATTCAGCAATTATTTAAAAGCAAGTCAAGCAGAAACATCCTCTCTCTCTCTAATACACACACACACAATTATGCAAAGAACATATGGGTTAGACACTCTAACTAGGTTGTGTAGCTATGCAAGCTTCTATGTGACTTTTTTTTAATTCAGGAAATTTCTCACTGTTAATGTAATTATTGCTCTCTCAAATGTAGCCGTACGAATTGAAATAATGGAATAAAGTTTCATAAAACTGTAAAATAGTAGTTTAACTTAGTGCTCAGCTACTTTGAGGGAGCTGTATGAATGACAGGAAAAAATATTGGCAGCATGCACGCGCCCAACACTCCTGACGAACAGTGTAAACTGCCTTCACTAATATACCAAAACAAATGCCTTTCTGGCTGGATGCCTCTCACGTTTTTTCTCGTGTTTATTTTTTCGCTCACCTTTATATTTAATAGACAAAAACGCATTTCAGAAAAAGAAAAGAACTCCACTTACTGTTTTGCATCATGGACGCGACGCCAGACTCCCACGTGGCCCGGTTATAGTATTCTATTAGTCATAAAGAAACAATAATAATGGTCAGTTTCACATTTTTAAATCACGTGTATTGCAGTGCAATTTTTTGTGAGACTTGTGTGCAAGAAAGTTACGGACAATATTGTGTGCATGGGCTAAAGCTTCAGCATTTTATTTTTGCATTCATGCTGCAGAAAAGTGAGAGAAAAAAAAAAAAAATACTGTCTCCACAAATACACTTATGCCCAGGGTTTAAACTTGCCTGGAAACAGAGTTGACTGTCCGCTTAAAACAATTTATAGACTCGCATCTGCTTCACTCTATTAAAATATCCCTAGGACAAAGCAAAACAATTTATTAGTACACCTAGCCGTAATTATTTATTTATCATTACAACTAAATCTAATATAATTTTTTTAGGTATTGTTTTTATTACTAATACACTAATTAATGTGTGTGTTTATAAGGCTATAGATACGTTTTAATCTGGTAAAGTTTTCTTATTTTAAGTTTAATAATCGGTAGTATTATTGTTGTTTTTGTTATAATTTTTATTATTATAATTATTATACAAAATATTTTCGACATGTACATCTGCTTTTCCCCTATAAAACTTCAGATGTTGTTGGCAAGGCCTACTTTTTTCCCCTCCCCTTCAGATCCTCTCTTCTGGTGACACACGCTGTCTACCTCGCCTGGCTGCGCTGGAAAAGTAAAGCCAGGCAGGAGGGGTGAGGGGTCCCCGACAAAGCCCCGCTGAATTTTAACAATAGCTTTCTTTCTCCCTCTACACCAAAACCCAGAGAGTAAAACCCGGGCTCCCTAACTAGCTACACCGTTTCCAACTAAACGTACCAACAACTCTCAAAAAATACAAAGAGCTGAAGGGAGCGAGTCCCCCTCCTCCTCTTCCTCCTCCTTCACCCGCATCAGCCAGTGCAGCTCGCTATGACCCGGTGCCCGTTACCTCAATGCCTTTTTGTTTGTCTCGTCGCGCGAAATAGAAAAGTAATTTCTTGTTATAAGTATCTGGAGGTAATTGTGTTACTGGTATATGTCGTTAAGGGCTGTAAAAAATGTACAACAGCGCAGTGGGGCGCTCAATTGGTAAAAGACAATTGCAATAAAGAACCCATTCAATACATTTACCGAAAAGGAGGCACACTGAAGAAATAGTCCCTGCTTTGATTTTTTTTTCTTTTTAAGTAGATGGATTGTGTGCGCGATTTACAGTGCACTGCAACAAATAAATACATATAATTGCCAGCGTTGAGTTGCACGTGTTTCATTAAATAACATTTATAATTTAATAATGCACTGTATATTGCCCTTTAATTAAAATTATTTGTAACTATTTTTTTAACATTTCACGTTTTCTCAAATTTCTACAAATTCGGAAAATCAAAACAATTATTATTATTTAAAAAAATGCAAATATATGTTTGTTTGTTTTTTTAAGTAAAGTATTTAGGCTAGTATTTCTTACCCATGTGGGCTATCTCTGTCTGCACTCATCTTTTTAGTTAATGATCTGTTTTAATAGTGCTGTCTGTAATTGACAGGGCCTAATCTGCATTTTGTTCGTTCTAATGTGCAACATGAAGGCTCCTAATTAAGCACACTTATTCGCAAGCCTTTGATATTCTGCGGAAAGTAGCCTACATTTGAGTGAAAGTTTCAAAAGTTGGAAACGATGCTGATTTATATCGCAACAGATTTATAAAACTGCTATATAATGCAGGGTATAAAATATACGTTGACCGATTAAAATAGAATCAGATGCATTTAATTTTATATCATGTAGAATTTAATATTGATTTATACGTCAACGTAGGCTATACACATAATAATATCGCTAATATATTTCAGTTCGTTTTTTTTAATGCAAACTAAACAAGAAAATGATGTAACCTTAACAGTTAAGTTTAAAGTCTAGACTTAAATGTAATTCTACTTTTTAAAAGTAAGTCTTTGGGCAAAGAAGGCAGCAGTGTCCTGACTGAAAAGCAGAACACCAAGTTCACGGTGCGATTTGGTGCTGGCGCCCGACTGAATGTGGTGGTGTGATTCAACCTGACACGCCACCTCAACGGGTCATTGCGTTCAGATTTTCAGGACTGATCGCGGTCTTGGCCTACTGTGACTTTTTGCTTTCTCTGTCATAAATAAGAACTTTGCTTGGCACAAAACTCGACATAGCTGAAGCACAAAAAGGCAAAGAGCGTTCGTGAAACTCAATGATTTAGTTTGACACCACGAGGCATGCAGCTTTAAGTTTTCTGTTTTAGTTTTTATTTTATTTTTTCAAGGACGCACATAACTTTTGTACCAGTCAAATGTTTTCTCCTCATAATTATAATTTACAAACCAACAGTTTTTTCTTTTTACAGCTGGCGTGTAGGCTATATTTAACAAGATTCTCACTTAAGCGGTGCAAATGCGTGCGAGTTGCTCAAAAGAGAAGAATGTCTTAACTTACCTTTTTGAGGCATAGTTCCAACAGCCTTCGTACCCGCGCTGAAATACTTCGTTTACAATAAGGAGAAGACTCTGAAGAAAATCGTCCTCAAACAGTTTGTCTTTTATAGTTTCCAATTGATCTGTGTGGAAAAATTAAATTCCCTGCGAAGGAAACAGAGATTGACAATAAAATGGGATGTCAAGACTGCGCCAGACTGAAAAATGTGCGCTCGTGGGAGTGAGTGAGAGAGAGAGAGAGGGGGAAGAGGGAGAGGGAGCGAGAGAGAGAGAGGGCGCGCACCTATGCTGATTGGTGATAGCGCTCGTGTATTAATGTATGTGTTCCTGGTCTGTGCCTCGCCTCCTCTCCTCTTCAGTGGCCCATTAGCTGAGCCTGACCTCTGTCATCATCTCCCAGCAAAACACTTCCTCCTGCCCCGGTGACAGAGCGGGAAACAGGGAAGAGCAAAAAAAAAAAAATCTAGTTTTTAACCCTACTTAATCACTCCTCATAAGCCATTCTCTAACATTTTTTTTCCATTGACATGCATTTAGGCGATCGGGCAATTGAATTTCTGGGTGAGACACTTTTATAGAAAAAAGTTTTGGGCATAGGCTAAATATTCTTGGAATTACCAAAGTAGCCACCATGATTTCGATTTAACACGAGCATTGAAACTGTACTTTTTGTAGTCAAATACTATTAAAGGGAGCAGGACACAAATAATAATTTCGGTTACACTTTATTTTATGTAATTGTTGCATGTTATGTAGCCTAGTTACTAGTAATAACTACAAATTATGCATAATTACATGCAACTAATCTTAAACCAAACCCTAATCCTAACTTTATAATACGTAGTCTACATCACTGTAAACAAAAGTTGCCTTAATTTAAAGTAGCCTACAATCAACTTGGATGTTTAAGTCATGTCAACTTAAATTACATTAAACTGACATTGAAACTTGAGTTGAATCTTGTTTATCATAAAAAAGTGGAAAATTGCTTAACTTATTTGGGTGAGTTAAAGCAATGTAAAAACATGTTGTCATAACTTATTGATTTGTTTACAGTGTAGTAATATTAATCAGTACTTAAATGTATAATTAGGCTACAGTGTAAAGACACCTTAAAATAAAATGTAGGCCTAACCATAATTTCTTAAGTGTTGCCTGCATGCTTCTATATACTTAACCCCATTAATATTGTGTTAGTTTACGCTAGTCTTGTCCACCGAAACGAGCGCAAACTTTCTCCACGTGTCATTGTTGACTTGGTGTCTGAGAATGTCATCAGACTTTAGGGCGCGCGCTCAGTGATCAGTTGGGAGACCCCATACTATTTACATTAATAGCGTGATTTGTTGTCGTTTTTCAGCGGGAGAAAAAGAAACTCCGTGTCGTGGGTTGCCAAGGGGGAAATGAAAATATCATTACGTTCATGGCCGGACACTTAAACTACATTTGTTGATTGCTTGGACATTAGCACACACCTCGGTACACCCCAAAGCAACCCCTCCGCGCCTGTGTTCGAGGTTACATGTGCTGCACTCTCAGCTCGCCACTCGCAGCTTGGGGTGTTCCACCCGTTCACTGGAGTGGAATAGATTCCGGGTTGGGATACAAGAACTGGAGAAGGGGAGGGGGGGGACGTAGTATAGCATGGTGGGACAGCTTTAAAGAGAGACAAAATGTGTTGGGACGCACGGAGCATAAAATTAAGCTGTGGTTGCATACACTTGACTTCGTTTTGACATGTGAAAAGTGCTAAAAGTCGGAGCTCATCAATAAACTATCGCGAAAGTGAATGCGAGCTCTGACAACCATTGCATTCCCCACTATAGCACAATGAGGAAACAAACGACACTGCCAAAGAGTCTGCATCGCAATGAAAGGCCGCTTGAATGGGAGTCGGATAATGAGCTGGCGCGACCGTCATGCACTGTCATCTCGGGTCCTGCGGTGCGACCCCTCCTCGCCGTTTGATATTTTACGATATTTTCCCTCTCCTCACCATTTCAACTTTTTGCTGGTGAAGGATTCACCTCTTTATGCAACACGTTGTTCTACTGCACTGATTCCAACGTTTGTTATTGGTGTGTGTGTACAACCCCATACTGTTTAAAATATTCGTAGCAAGCCAAGTGATGGTTGTTCTTAAAATAAATCCGTTTTAATCACTTAAAGTTCTTTTTAAGCAACTGGGTTTTGCAAATAATCTTATTGAGAATCAGAGGTCTTAAATTTAGCTATTGTTTTAAAAAGTTAAAAAAGTTAATTCATATTTCGTTAGCTGTTGTTCAGAAACATTTGTTTTTAACGTTAAATTAAAAGTTTTTATGGATGATTCCATGACATCATGTTGTAAAACCATTTAGGTTCTAATTGGAAAGTTTACTTTTAAGATAAGGCCTAGGCTATATAAAGTAGCCTAAATAAAAACATCCTTTTGGAGAAAGAGTCGCCTATTTACGCTATCGTTTAACCACGCAGCTTTTAAAGATTCAACCTGTTTAAATCAAATATTTGACTAGTTCGAGACTTTTCACACGGATGGACTCATGTAGTCCTCCCATCAATTAGCACAGTTCGGATTAGCAGTCAGTGGTGTTTGGTCATGAATAAGAACCTAATCTTGTCGTTATTTCCCTCAGGCAAAATAGACGGTGCCTCGCCTCTCCCTAAAAGTTTTCAACGGGGAGGAAAAAAAAACTAATAATAAGGGGCGGGGACAGGACTGAATGCAGCTGACGTCAGAGAGATAGAGAGAGAGAGAACTAGAGAAAGAGTGGCTCTTTAAGGCAATGTGGGAAAAGTTTATCGGCCAGAGCAAGCACCACATCCAGTCACCATGTTCTGGGGGAGGGGACTTGCTAGAGTGTGTGTGTGTGTGTGTGTGTGTGTGGTTGCCCACAGCGACAGACCACCACACTGGCAAAGGGCCTGATATGTAAAACTCCAATTTCTAAAAGAAGCAAGTTACACATTATTTCATTTCATTATGCTATAATAGACAGAAGTTGTATTGGGCTGATCATTTTAATTCTTATTTCCGTTCTTTCTTTTACTGATGGCTACTGCACAAGAGAGAACCCGCCAGCCTGGTGTGAAGATTTAAATTATTTCGATAACATGATGTGTTTCAGTGTGACAGAGTATATGGGACGTGTAATCTACATTCAGGGCAAAGTTTATGCATTGCAGGTCAAATGGGAAATTTAATACCTTAAAATGAATGTTAATCTAACGACTGTTTTATCGGTAGCCACACCGAATTGTGTAATTTACATAGTAGCCATTGATGGTGGTTAAAATATTTATTCCCTTACATTTATATGCATAGGCTATACAGTTCCTAACTACACTAATTCTTCTTAATGGGAAGAGTTGTATTGTATTATGGGAAGTTTAATATCTTAAATAAAATAGCCTATTCCTTTATGGCAAATACAATATTATTAAAAGATCATGTATTAATTTATCTCTTATTTATCTTTATTTTAGCCAATGGTATATATTTATAATTTTATTCTGTAACTTTCCGAAGGTAGGCCTATATAATACTTCAAATTCGTTTTCAACATTTTGTTTTTAAATTATTAAATATTATTATAATAGGCTATTTAAATTATAAAATATTAAATTAATCTTTACAGACGCGTGAGGTCCCATGTTTTTATAATAATGAAAAGGTTGTTAGTTATTTGGTTTAATGATGTTTACTCTCATCTGACCGATTACATATTTCTCATAATCATTCCCCGTGAGGATCGCCTGTATACAAATTGCACAAAAAGCAATTTTTGGCATTGTGTCAAAAACGACTATTGAGTATTGAAGAAGAATAAATTAATTTCACGGCATAGCTTTAGGGCAAATACATTGCTGCATGCCAATCGCTATTTGTTATTGCTCGAGATTAACAGAGCCCAAAATGATGTCAGCGCAACAATGGAAAAAGAAGAATTTAGAACGTCGTAAACTTACCTCAATAAACGCTATAGCCTGTGAGTGATTTCGTTATGAGGGGAACGTTTCCAAACGAGAAAAGCGTAAAGAGTGTCTAGAAAGCACCCCTCCGGTCCGGATCCGTTTCACAAAACTTACTCCCAAAGTAAACGATATCCAGTCCAACAAGCCGAAAAGGGAACCACGGGAAAAGTTGTGAGAGATTGTAAACCCCTCTTTGTAGTATTGATGAAAATACTAGCCTATTTAACAGATGAAAGCAGGTCCAACTTTGGACTCTCCCTCTTGTTTCTTACGACACACGCAAACGTCGCACGTTAACTGTTGTCTTGACGAGTTCAAAATACCTCACTTTAAACGTGGTTCGGAATAAAAAAGACGTCCTCGTCTCACCATCAACTTTCTCTAAATATTAACCACAACCTGGCAGTGATTGGCTAGAGTGACGGCCCACGTCACAATTGACGCCATTTATCATTCCCCAAACCGGGAAGTTGAAGGAACGGCTGTCTGCTGTGTGCGTTTAACAGTCATAAGAAGTTTCTTTGAGGTTCCCCGATTTAATGGGTTTAAATGTAACAATTTTAAACCACCCATCATGAAAAGAATGTCTGAATTAGTGAGTTATTAATTGTGTTGCCAGTTGCCTGATTTCTTTAAAACACAAAGGAGCACTTTTTGTTTTGATCGACCTATTAAAAATAGGCTTAAAATAAAATGCACGTGCAATATTGCAATTCAATATTGCTGTTTGCTGTTTAAACAGCAATAATGCTGTTTAAAAACTGTCACCAGCAGAAAATATCACAACTTAAAACTCATCATGTTTGCTATTACTCTTTTAATTATTTATGATTGACAACACAAATGACGTTTAATGTCATGGGACCCCTATTTGCCTCTATGTTATAGAATTGATATGGAACTGTAATAACACAAACGCTTTATGTTGTCAGTTGTGCATATATAAGAAAGCCAATTAAAATGGCTAATTCCGCCGTTGGGAGCGTGTTATTGAATCAAGGAGCAATGCAGTAGCTACGTAACTGTTAATTGTAGTCTAAAGACTATAAAGGTAATTGATTTGTACTAAAGATCACGGCAGATTCATAAAAGTAGGCCAATGCACATTTTCAAAAAGGAGAGCACGAGAATCAAGTGCTGCCATCGTTTAGATCCCGTGAATCCGGTGCAACCCAGCAGAGTTCTTGAGATCTCCACTGGAAACCGCACGGTCTGGCCCCGCTTATCAGGCTGTCAATAAAGCGAGATGGGGATGCTAAAGCCGGGCCAGGTGCTGTCTCTCCCTCTCTCCACTGGCCTGCACTCCAGAGCGCGATCAGGCGGAAACGTAAATCTGTCCAGCCAGCTTTCCCTTACGCCGACCCTCTGCTTCCAAGCGTGTGTGTGTGTGTGAGAGAGAGAGAGGAAAGCAAGGGGAGCCCCCTTAAACATAAGCCTATTTAAACATTAACTTCTACTACTGCAAACTTAATGCTCTGTCACTCTCTTTAGGCTATGCTGTGGCTGTTGTTGTTGTTGATGATGATGATGTTGTTGAAATGTTTGTGAGTGACAGAAAAATATGATATTCTGAATAAAAAGTATTACATTGGGACCGTTTTCCTTTACCGGGCGCCTAAATAACTTGTTTTATGAGCATCGAATAATCGACGTAGCTATTGTTTTTTTTTTCTGCTCTGAAGATGTTTTTTTGTTGTTGCTGAATATTGAAGATAATTTTATGCTTGTGGGTTTTGCTCTTGTAATAATTAGTGGCCAATCAAAGCAAAAATGTAGGCTACTTTGATTTAAAAAAAAATCGTGAAGGCCTTTTAATTCATCATGAGCACAGAATCACTCATGTGGGTAATTTATCCATAGCAAAAGCTTTCCTGACTTGTGAAAACACCTGACAAAATATTTATCGTACTAATCGTCATTTCATTGGAGGTGGATTTTTGGTGATTATGAAGTAATTTAATAAGCTTGCGTGTGTGTGTGTGGTTTTATTTGTTCAAACGACATTAGTTGAATTCCCTCGGGGTGATTGGATGCAGTTTGCTTAAAGTCGACAGCTACGTCTTGTGTTAGAAATTCATTTTTGCTCAACGCGACAAGACGGTGTTCGATATTCAATGTATTCAAGGCGCGTCAGGCAGAAAGACCTTTGGTTATTTTCACTTAATCCTAAATTAAAAGACTCCGTGTGTGAGTGCAACAAAATACGTTTCGTTATTTTCATTAAGACACACCAACCGCAGCATTCAGAGGCACTAAGAAAGACTATAGCCTCCACGTAACCGTGTCGAGAGAGAGAGATATATAGTTCAGACTCTGAGATTAGATATTGACAGGGACCAATAGCATAAAGCGAAGACTGACACCTGCATAATACAACAAAATTATATGAATGGATAGAGCACATTTGTCATTTTCTTGTCAAGAAAAAAGGACAACAGTAAACACTATTCATTGCACCTACATGACTGACATTAATGGAGTGATTTTTTTTTTTTTTAATGCACAGAAAATATTGTTTTTTTTCGCTGGCGTTTTGACTGGCCAATCAAATCATGCTTTAGCCTATACCAATAGGCTGATGTGTATTATTTTTTGTGCTTACAGCATGCAAATTAAAATTAAAGATAATTTTGACTCTATTTGGTTGTGTGAAATGGCAGATATTTCTTGTGTGCTTAAGCTAAATCCAATGCTCTTATGCAGTTTTTATACTCGTAATATCGCGACGTCAAATATATGATCAATATATTGACAACGTTTTTTATATTGCTTTAACTCATCAAAATAAGTTAAGCAATTTTCAACTTTAAGTTGAGATATATAAGATTCCACATATTTTTAAAAGTATAATTTAAGTTGAAATGACTTAAACATCCAAGTTGATTGTACTTGATTTATGTGTGTAGAGACACCTAATGAACATGACGTTTTGGGGGTCCATTTTACTCCATCAACAAGTTGAACACTAGATTATCAAATGAGTTGGATGGGAATTTCTTTTGCAGACAGTGATGTAAAACATCACAAAATTGAGTAATGCCTAAATGATGAGCTGGGACAGATTATATTCAGTCCAAAATTCCACTCCATAAATGGAAAAAATCAGTGTTTTTTTGTGATCAGTTAGGTCAGACATATGCCTCGTGCCTCTGGAAAAAAACTGCCTTCCTCTGAGATCATCCTCCTCATCATAAGAAGAGCTGCTGTGCTTCTGCACTGTTGGTTTTAGATCCATTTCTGTGCATTTTTTTTTCTTACCTTCTTTTCTTAACCCTAGTTGCCCCTTAACAATTGTGGAGTGTTAATACCTAAAAGGAAGCAAAAAACAGATCAATTTGTCATGGAAAATATCTGCAATGCTGATTAGTTTGAATTGAATACAAATGTCAGTATGTCTCGATTTCTAACGTAATTTCCATGTAACTGCTATTGATAAACAGCTGTGCATTGCACAAATCAAAGTTTTGTTCATGGACAATAAAAGCACAATGAAAGCCTGGACTTGGAAGCCATCCAAGTTCTCAAGCAATTGAGTGCGGAGAAATATGCATTATGCAATTATATTCTCATGAATGAGGTAATCAGATTTTTTAAAAATCTTGCTTCTTGATATAATTGCAAGATATGCATATGGTTTATTCTCATGGTTGTGAACTTATATAGCCTATTCTACCCCTTATATCAGTGTTGAAAGCTATCTAGATCCTATATTTTTCATTTTCTATAAGCATACCTCATTTGAAATATATTGTCCTATCAAGTGACATTCCTTACCATCCAACAGTGGGTAGATATGAGTCCATTCCCATAAATTGGGCCCATGCAGAGGCAGAGTAAGCAATGTAAAGCAAGACATCAAGCAGAGAATTAGGTTTCCCTTTTGCCTGTTTTCCCTGGTGACTCGGTCCATTTACATTATAATTTCAAATGCTACATCGCTGGGTGTTTTATACCATTGTGGGGGCATTCGAGTATCCACTGAGACCAGGACCCATGGCAATTTCTTATAATTAGCATCCCCCATCTTGCCAATAACTAAAAGGATACCATCCCAATCTTAATCCATGCTAATTTGGCCTGCGCACCTCCAGGTGTTCTTTCCCAGTGCATGCATTGGAATAAAGCTGCATGCTGGGCACCTCAAGGAGTGATATTATGACTGAAGTGAAATTTTTATCCGGCTGACAATTGGAAGTTTTTATCACAGTTCTCGTTATCAGATAAGAGTACTCCATATATATATATAGGCAAATTAAGGTTCAATTATATATGTAATTAATGATGTATAGCCTATTTGAGAAGGATTTATGAAATAGGATTGCATATCCATCATATAAAATCCCTATAAATGGAATGATAAGTGTAGTTTTATATTAAGCGAGAACACATAGAGTAGCCTAGCCTATATGAATTTGTACATTTAACCTCCACATTATGACAATATGGAGGAAACAAAAAAATAATAATAATTCCAAAACAATCTTTACGGTTTTGCCCATTTAGCCATATTGTCTATCTGGAAATCTCGTTAAATGTGTGATGAGAAAACCCGAGCATTGTTATAGTTCGTGAAACGCAAAGCAATTTTCTAGGAAACCTGCAACAGGAGGGAGGAGATTATGAATAAAACTAAGGTCATTAAATCTGGCCGCATTGCTCCCAGCGAAGCGAAGACGAAATCTAAAAACACCTAAAGTGACAAACTCAACACAAATCTGGCTGATACATTTAAATAGATTCAGCTGCAACGCCGCTCTTTGAATAACAAGGATACTAACACTAAATCAGGCAATAACGACGACAAACCGCCCGGAAAATAGATTCATGGGGTAATGAGATTTTTCCGGTTTTATCTAGCTGACAAATTTTGTCCTAAAGTAAATATTTTGAAGATAATTGAACTGATTAGGCTACTGCTCGCTAGATCAACTGAATGTTTGAATTCGAAAATAGCGTTGTAAAACAGAATACAGTTCCCACAATGCACAATTTAAATCATTATTCAGTTTGTCAAGTGATATTACTAATAATGTCACGATTTATTAATGCAAATTCACTCGTATCCATTGCATTTAGATTTAAGTCAAAATAAATGTCCAGTTTTTTCAACACTGAGTGTCTGTGAAGCTCAAAATATTGAAAATAGGCCTAATACAAATATAAACTTGTAAACACTTTATTGTGGACTAAAACAGTAGACTATCTAAATAATATCAGTTGCACTTGCCCTTGACGAATTTTAAATATAAAAAATAACGCTTTACGATAACACATGATTGAAGGTTTTGTTGTTGTTGTTAGGAGTAATAGGAATAGGATCTCTCGCGGTACAAAACGAGATCACAATCTGCGTCCATCGGATGAATTCTTAAAAGCTCGCGCTGTTGACAGAAAACCATCTGTTTACGTTCCTGCCTCTGACAGAACCTTAAATATGCTTTTAATTAAGGACGGGATAAAGCTGTAGACCTCATGATGAGCAATAATTACAAATTACACTACAAATCTGACAGATGTGACAAGGGGCCTTCGTCTGCCTGTAGGGAGAAAATAAAAGACAAGAGCAATTCGACGGAAGTTGTGCAAAACACCGTCTTTGATTATCCAGACAGGATTTGTTGTTCTTCTCCGTCATGATTGTTTTCATATTTCTTTGACATCCATTGATTTGGAGGCAGCTGTAAGACTTCGTCACAAGAGAGAGGAGCAGTCACAACGCATTAGTCTGATGGCGTAACTCGAACGTTGGGGCCCTACAGAGCGCATGTTGAGAGACCATGTGATGGCTTGTCTTGGCTCCCACATAAATGGATAAAAGGTCTAATTAGTCCATTTTTAGTCAGTTACAAATCTGATATAGGAACATTTCAATTCTGAGGCCGTCATCACTCTGTAAAATATGGTATGATTTAGGCCTGGGTGATATCTACAAAGAAACAAGTTTTAGGCTATAGGCCTAGCACAAACCCCGCTTTTAAATTAGGACCGTTTTTAAATTCCGAAATTCCGAGTTCGGTTTGAAGTTATTGAGTTTATCTTATCAAAAATGTGTGGCTTTTTTTTTCAGTTTCAGAGAGAAGAATACACATGCATAACATCTTGTCAGTTTGCTTATAATGTCTCTGGTTGTTTGTTTTCAGCTTAGATTAATTTGTACTGTCATTTTTGAGGGTGTACAGTATATATGAAGAGTTCAGATGCAAAAGCCTCTAAGTGCCATTTGAAATTTTCTTCTAGAATGATCATTTTTATCAAGCTTGTATATTTAAGTTCAGTGATTTCACTTAAATGGCAATGATAATTACCTATTAATTGTTATTTAAGTGAAATTACTGAACTTAAATATACAAGCTTGATAAAAATCATCATTAAAGAAGAAAATTTCAAATGGCATTTAGAGGCTTTTGCATCTGAACTCTTCATATATATATATATATATATATATTAGGCTACTTTTGCAATTTTAATTTGCAATTTGTTGTCTAATAAATACACTTAATAAGTCTAGCCTATATTTTAAAACTTTTTAAGCCATTTAAGATTAATAAGTAAACCTTGACATTATTAAATCTTATATTTTTGTAAATATTGTATCTAAGTTGTTGTTGTTTTTTTAAAGCGCAGGCTACTTAGTGAAATGTGAGGTATTACTGAAAGCAAAACATTTTGTAGTCGATTTTTTTTTTTTTTTTTTTTTTTTTTTTTTTTTGCTGTTATAGTTGTTATCTTTCTTTTAGACATAGGCGTAGCCTAGCTTATTTCGTTTTTAGATTATATAGGAAGTCACAGTCTTTAGTGTGTTATAATAAATCCGTGAGAATCCGGGTTTAGTAGCCTACTGTTTAGAAGTTTACATTATATTTTACTGATTAATTACATTAGATTACGTGCAACTTTAAACTCAATTTCCCTCATACCATTTCTACAGTTTTGTCTGTTGCGAGTGTTAATGTCTAATATGAAGGTGGCGGTGAATGATGATGAGCTGTTAGAGAATATGCACATCTCTGTCGTTCTGCATCCTTCAGCTGGACGGAACCGATGCTCCAGTCAGTGTGGGTTTATCGCCTTCAACAATGCTCGATCGCCCTCTAGCGGTTCATCTGCAACAGAGATACAGAGAGAAATAGAGACTATAGCATGCACAATGAAGTAAAACATTAAGTCAACACACTTGCACAAATCAAATTATGTAATAACAAAGTATAGCCTACATTAGAACACAAACGCGTTCTCAAATTGCTCTAAAATGTAGCCTAATGTTACAGCTTAATGACTTTTAATGCATCCCTCTGCTTCCAACACAATAGAGTCAAAATGTAAAAAAAAAAAAAAAAAAAAAAAAAAAAAACACACACAAAATGGGTGTTTCTTTTGCACCTATATCTCAAACTAACTGATGCCAAATATCTTTACAACCTGTTCTATAGCCTATGGGAAATAAATAAAGCAAAAAATAAATAAATATTGTAGGAGTGCTTTCACGCGCTTTCGTAATTCTGCGCTTTTGACATAGGCGCATAGTAAGTTCTTAAAGGTGTATGTTACGTAATTTACAGTAATTAGAAGGCTATCGTGGACGTGCTGATGTCTGTTGACTTCTACAATGGCAGAGACGCTCGTGGTGCTGAAAGAACAGCGACAAGTAATAAAGCGAACGGGGTGCAAATAATGGGGGATGGGAGAAAAAGAATGGGTTGGAGGTGTCAAAAGAATTTAATCGTTTAACATATAAGCAGGCCTACATAAAACAACGTTTTATTGACAAAGTTAGTCAGATTACGCTTAAATCGCCCATATCCGTTTATGTTACGTTGAATTCGCCTATAAAATTACTAACAGATTAATTTTAGAGAGTCAAAGATCTCTGCCTTTTACATCTATTGATACCTTAAGGTAAAAGGTTTTTTTTTTTTTTTTTTTTTTTTTTTGTAATTATGGACTATATATGGCGAATAAAAATCACGTGACACCTTCTGAGGATGTGTTGTGTTGCTCATCAAAGAAACCGGGATTTGCAGTTTAAAGATTTTTTTTTTCTCTTTGCGTCACTTTTCACAACTAATCCACGAAGTTTGCAGAACTATTTTTGAACGCACCCACGGTAAACAGTGTGCTTCGGGACCTTTTGGATGGTAATGCCCAGTCAATTACATTTCCTTCGAGATCATTAAACACAAATCCGGCTTGTCTTTTAACAAGGCATTCCCGTGTTTTAATGAGGGTCAGGGAAGGTTAGAGTTACTTTTAATGGACGCCCCCTAAGCAGCATCACTGTTCAGTGTAGACTATTTTGTGTTTTAGCTTATCCCAAAACTTTGAGCAATTACGAACCCTGTAAAAAGTTGCTGCCTTAAGTTAAGTACAATCAACTTGGCTGTTTAAGTCATTTGAACTTAAATGACAAAAAAAAGAGTTGAATCTTGTATAATTTACAGTTCTTTTCGAGTTAAAGCAGTGTAAAAAAACATTTGTTGACATAACTTATTGATCATATAATTGTCACGATCAACAATAACAGGATTTTAGATCATTTATGATAGGCCTAATAATATTCTGAAGTTTTTATAACATTAATTTTATATTTGACAGAACATTTGAATATTGTGTGATATCCTTCACACATAAAATTGCATTCATCATGTTAAACTATATTGTCAATGCACTTCAGTAGTCATCAGCTGTCTTGTAACTAGAATGCAGTTTCTTCTGAATTTTGAGGTGTGCTGTGCACCGGTCTATAGTGAGCAAAAGAATTGCAATGTCTAAGTCATGTTTCAGTGTTCAAGGCCCAGTAAATTACAAAGAGAGAGAGTGCAATTGATTTCTGGATTCGTTTCATGATTCATTGCATTGCATTAATTCTGTAGGATGACATGCATGAAATACATTGTTGTTTCAACACTGATGAGGAACTGAGCTCAAAGTGATACTAGATCTGATGTACTTTTAAGAGTAATTGGTTAGAAAATGGTTACACGTTGGAGGAACTGTGGAATTATATGAGACATTTGTCTTGTTGTTTCACCTCTAATATAGCCTACACAGTCTGCTTATCAGTCATTTATCATCAGTCATCTGAGGTACGACTTTTCCCTTTAAGGCATGTGATAGCTGTTCCTGTTTTATTGAATTCAAACCACATTATATTTAAATTGTGTTCTGGACTGGTAGATTGCATATTTTCTACACTGAAACTTTGTGTGTCAAGCTATAGCATAAGTCAAGTCAGAGATGATGTCTACTAAATGAGGTACTCCACGCTTGGCTAATGATGCTTAATGAAGTATTCCGAAAAGTGAAATTATCATTCAAAAATGTGTCAGGAAGAGGCAAACAATCTGGAGGGTTATAACACTCAACCACTCAGCAGCCCAAAGAACAAAAGTATCATGCCGAAAATTAAACTAATGATGAAAAAATATGCATTAATTTTGCATTTGAGAGGACATGGAAAATGTCAGACATATTTAAAAGGTTAATCTTTTATTCAACCACTAATAAACGCAGCAGGGGAAAAGGAAAAAAATAATCAAGTGTTCATTCACTGGACATATTAAATAATCTTATAAATGAATAACTGTCCATCCGGCAGTGGTCTACCCCCTCCAAATTAAGTAATTATCATTCATATCAGTAGATGAGACTCAAATCGAAAGAAAGGTTCCATAGTTATTTTTTAATTTGTTCTGAGACATCTTTACACGTTGGCTAAAACATTTTCATTGAGTGGAAATGTTTGCTGTCAAATCATTATGTTTCTATGTGACCAGATTAAAGGGACTATTATACACAAAAAAATTGAGAAAAAAACTGTTTTTGTCAATGTGAAAGTCAATGGGGTCCAAAACATCATTGTTGGTCCCCATTGACTTTCATTGTATGGCCAGAAATACATTTTTCTTTATTAATCTCTTTGTGTTCGACAGAAGTCATCCAGTTTTGGAAACGACATGAGGGTGAGTAAATTATGACAGAATTTTCATTTTTGGATGAAGTATTTCTTTAATCTTCACTGGGATGTGAGAACCAGCACTAATGTCCTGCTACGTTTATAGGAAATTGTCAAAACATGATGGATGTGGATCATCACGCTGCAGAAGGCTCGGGTGAAGTTTGCTGACATTTAGAAAAACTGTAAATTGAACTCAAACTTACATTTTTACCTTGATTATTGATCACACACACACACACACACACATATATATATTACTGTATTGAGTGTGAGCAGTCTTTAGAAACAACAACTTAAAGATTGTCCTCCACTTTCTTAGCCCTCGTTTTTTTTTTTTTTTTCTTCTACTTGAGCTGAGTCTATGTTGCTGATGTATGAGTGGGAAAAGTTTGCTCTGGTGACGGACTAAGGTCATGCTTATGTTATTGAACTCGGTGCCAGGCACGTATGCAGGGAGCGAGAGCAGGACTTGGAACAAAAGCGGATTCACCCGCTAGGCAGCATATGCCTCCACACTGCCATTCCCTACAGGCCTACAGCACACATCCAGTCAGATCTGCCGCTCTATGCCCAAAAAATAGCTCTCGTCTCTTGTTACCACATACTGAACACCTCTCAGTATAAAGAACACTGTCCGTTGGGTGGGATACAGAAGGACAAACCGTTATTGTTGGCTGCCTAGTATTCAAAGATTGACTTTTTTTTGTCACTAGGTCACCAAATGTGTACTTATTGAGGTAAAAATAAACAAAAAGTTAAATTACATTAGTTTACTTTGAGATTATAAACTTTATCTTATATTTTATTATAATATGATCTATTTCACTCAATATATGTATATTATATTTACTATTGTATAATAATATATAACATGATACTATTATTCACTAATATTATATCATGTTATATCATTTTTTTCTAAAACACAAAATAGACTTTAGTCACAAAAAGTAATTTTCACAATGAAAGCAGTTCTGTAAAATGAATATATTTAAAATATACTTTCCTAATGATCCTTGTTTCGGCCTGCCAAGAATTGTTGATGCTTTTTTACACTCATAAAGGCTTATTTCTTACAGTCTAGTCAACAGCTGACTTTCTATGAAAGATATTCTGTCCATTGCTCTCTGTGGTGTGACCTTAAGCACAATGGGGATCCCATACCTATTAATAACACAGAATTGTGATTATTCATTTTAGACGTCTTAGCTTGTGGAATCAATGAAGCATTGCCCTTATATGATGAAGATTTCTGTCAGATAGAATAGCTCTCACCTGAACTAATATTTTAAGGCGAGTCACAACCTTTTTGTTTCAACTGCTCATCCACACACTTTTAATTGAATTTCACTTGTAGCGTTTCAAATGATTGATATCTAGAAAAAATATGTATATTTGACAGCTGAATATAATTAACATACCTAATGTATAAAAAAATAAAATAATAATTCAGCCACTGACCATTCACCCGCTGCTAAAATAAACTAGGGTTGTAGGTGTGTAAAGCCAGAGTGTGCTCATGCTGAAAAGCTTATGGGCTGTAGAAGGCCTTCTGGTTGGAGTAATATCAGCATATGGGACTTCTGATCCTATCACTCACATTTACCTCCAACACCAACTGTGCATCTGTTCCCGCCATGCAGCATATCCAGCACGCTGCTCAGCCCTGCAAAGCCAGATGTGCCGTGGCTTAACCGCGCACACACATCTTATGAAAGTGGGCACTGAGTCCAGGAGGATTGGACTATGATGGAGCTTGAACGGTTCAAGGAGTAGTTCACGTTTAAAAAAAACTTTTGCTGATAATTTACTCACCCCCATGTCATCCAAGATGTCCACGTCGAAAAGAAATGAAGGTTTTTGATGAAAACGTTCCATGATTTTCTCCATATAATGGACTTCAATGGGAACCAAACGGTTCAAGGTCCAAATGAGAGTTTCAGTGCAGCTTCAAAGGGCTTTAAACGACATCAGATGATGAATGAGGGTCTTATCTAGGAACCTTTGAGTCATGACTCGAAAAAAGATTTGTTCATTTCGATGAACTAGTTCGAACAAGAGAGTCATGAAAGCTCATCACAGAACGAGCATTTGTGCTTATTAAACTTAAACTTTTTTATTTATTTTTTAAATGACCGATCGTTTCGCTAGATAAGACCCTTATTCATGGTCTGGTGTCGTTTAAAGAAACTCTCTTTTAGACCTTGAACCGTTTGGTTCCCATTGAAGTCCATTATATGGAGAAAATCCTGGAATGTTTTCATCAAAAACCTTAATTTCTTTTCGACTGAAGAAAGAAAGACATGGATATCTTGGATGACATGGGGATGAGTAAATTATCAGCAAAAGTTTTTTTTTTTTTTTAAAGTGAACTACTCCTTTAAAGAAGTGGATGAATGAAATCGCGTTTCTAAGGGCGTTCGCACTTGTAGTTCGGTTCTCTTAATTCCTTTAGTGCTGGTTTTGCTTAACATTCACACTTTTATTGTAAACACCAAAAAAAAAAGATAAAAAAAAACAAAAAACGGCAGAACTTACCATACATCCAAATCAAAGTGGTGAGCGCTGCGTCAGAAATTCCTCTGTTGCACACAAATGAAGATCTGCTGGAAGATCGCTTGATTATTGAGTTGAAAATCACGTACCTTATTTTGATGAGTTAAAGCAATGTAAAAACATATCTATTTTTTACAGTGTTGTCAGATACTGTTTATCGCCTGATATATAGTAAGGAAATATGCTATTTCGGCTGCAGCCCTACTTTTTCTCATCACAGGAGCTGCAAACTTTAAGTCAGTTTAAAGCAATTTAAGTTGAAATGACTTAAGGTGATGTTGTTTACATTTTTTTTTTTTTTTTTTTTACAGTGAGGACCAAAAAGTACCCATACGATGGGCAATTTACTATCTAATGAGGATGTGGGAGAGGATTTGTGAATGGTAATGAAGTGACATAAGTGACTGGTATAGGCCACGTGACAGTGACAACATGGTAAATGTAGTATGTCTGGATTACATTCATACTAGATCGCATCTTGTGTCATCATGCCCTGTTTTTGGTACGTTTATTTGTCTTAAGTCAGTGTTGCATTCCTATTGCAGTTGCAGTTTGTTTAGATGCAGACCGGGACCCCCTGAAAATGTGGATGGATGGGAGCGCTCAAACTTATTCAAATGAACCGCACTAACAGAACAATTGCACCAAACCTGCCAAGTGTGAACACACCTTAAGAGAAATTTAGATTGCAAATGGGTTGGCAGGAGTTGTATTTGTGCTTTAAAGTTAAAAAGGTTTGAATGGCCAGTGAACCGCGTATAATTAAAGAAGAATTATTAATGAATGGCTGATTGATATGAAAGCAGCTAATAATTGAGAGCAGCAGTTTGTCTTTTTGAACATTTTTACTTCTGATTTACATTCACCCTGCATGTGTTTGTTTTCTTAGCTCTGTAACGCTCCATTGATCAGTGATCACGGGAGCCGAACAGCTGAGAGAGGACATGATGGTTTTGGGATCGCGCATATGTTGCCCGCACCCTGTTTGCCAGCTGCAGCCCTTTGTATCACTGCAAGCCCGACAACTCTTTACAGGTTCTTCTGTCAGGTAATAACCACCATCCTCTGACTCTGCCTACAACCGGCTGTGCGGCAAGATGGATTGCCCTTTGATTTCTGCAACGAGGAGATGATTTCGTTTGTTGGGCTTGATGCTCTTCAGTATAAGTCTAATGATTTCTCTTTTTCAAAGGAACTCGTGAGATTTGTTCCTGATGTGCTTTATTGCGGAGCCAGATTCATTATGGGTGGTAAACAGACAGAACACGCACATGCTCTCGTCAGCAGAAGATTCTGCTCAGCGTATTGTAAGGCTTTGATGCTTTTGCAAGCAGGTGTTCAAGTCTTCAAACACAGCTATACTTATACACTTGCCTGACTTTTATATCAGATGGTGCTGTCTGGATTAATAATCCACTTTACTTTTTCAATTTATAACCACTATCTCGTATTGTAAAGACTCATATAACAGGGATGCACCGATATTGAAATTCTGTCCACTAATTATTTTCAAACCGTAGATGATTACTGATAAATAAACAATATTAAAGGGATAGTTCACTTTGAAATTCATTTTTGGTATGTTTAGCTTACCTCAAGGGCATCCAAGATGTAGGTGTCTTTGTTTCCTTTCCACAGTATTTTCAATTGTGATATTTTTAGGTCAAATTGTTCTTAATGGATGTCTATGGTCACCACCTCAAAAAGCATGCACAGAGAAGTCAAAATTAAGCATGATTTAATGACTCGTAAATGTAAGTACACATTGATGGCCTAAGACACGAAACGAGCGGTTTGTGTGAGAAAATGAACAGTATTTATATCGTTTTTACCTCTTGTTACCACAGCCACAAAGCGCCCGTGCCCTCAGATCACTTGGACGTGGCTGTGGTTACAAGAGGTAAAATACCGTTCGTTTTCTCACACAAACTGCTCGTTTCGTGTCTTAGGCCATCAATGTGTACTTACATTTACGAGTCATTAAATCATGTTTAATTTGGACTTCTCTGTGCATGCTCTTTGAGGTGGTGACCATAGGCTTGCATTATATGTCTGACAGACAAGAAGATTTGTGCATATAGTTTTATCATATAGAGTCTTGTGTTCCCAGAGAGTACCAAAATATTGCACTTTTACCAATTGCACAGCGTATTGTTTTTCTGAACTTTACATTCAGGGCACATAAAACCTCAAGCCTAATTTTTCCCACTAGTATAAAACTACAACTGGATAATCAGTGTTTTGTAGGAGTTGAGAGGGTTAGTCAAATAAATTGCGAGGGCGATATAAATGAACCCCTCGACACTGTTCAAAACTGTTTAATCTCTTTTTCATGTGCTGCATAATTCATCGAAATGGGATGAATTAGAGATGAAACGCTATCATATGTTTATAAATACTCCAGCATTAGGATTTTACTTCCCCATAAATCTGCAGCCGACCGCAGTCAGGACCCGAGGAATAAAACCCCAGTAGGACAATGATATATTCCCCCGCTGCCCATCAGGCCATTCATCCCAACACACACACACACTTACACACACACACTTCCTCAATCATTATTCCCTCCATTGATGCCCCTCTTTTCAAATCTATTTCGATTTAAAGATGCTTGACATGCCAACAGCGGAAGAGTGACTAATGTTGGTTCGCTATACATCAGAGCCTACATCAGAGTAAAGGACTCTCTCTCTCTCTTTCTCTCTCATCCCTGTCCTTAATTTCTCAGTCTCTGTTTCTGAGTTAAATGAGTGAGCAAGCGGCGGTTCGGGTTCAACGTGGTCACTGCCGAAACAGGGGAGTAATTACCAGATCAGCTCTGCTAAAAATGCAGGCAGGGTGTTCGGTGACCTATCATCCACTAATCTGCATAGTGAAGTATAGCTTCATAACTGTAAATTGCTGACTTAATTAAAAGCTGGGACCTTTCTGTCATTTAATTACAGGGAGAAAAGGTTATTGCTTAAATGCAATTTTCCAAATGCGATTTCTTAACAGTTATTAACGGCGTCGCTATCATTTATTGTTTCAGATTTTTCAATTTAGAAATGGCCGCCGCTGACAGAAGTAATGAGTCGGAGGGGGAGAAACTCAATCTCGATAGCGCACACACGGCTGCCATTTGTTTCCCACAAGTGGAGCCGATAGCTGGGGGAAGCTTGAAAATGTCACGAGGAGGACGGCCCTTGATTACTGCAGTTTTTACTATAGCGATTAAACCAGAAGTGGAGTTTTGAAGAGAAGTTCATTAACATTTCTCAAATTAGCAGGACGGGACAGTGGTTAGAAATGTGGAAAGATAGGGGGGAGGAAACAAATGAAGAAGGGGCTCTTGATATAGGAAAAGAATTTTTTCTCATTAAAAAGTTTTACACAAAGAAAGATTTTTGCATGGAGTCACTGCACTGGTGCCCAGCCAAAATATGATTCACTTGAGCAGAATAAATGAATAATTGGCAATAGGTTGCTTCTACATTATCATTTGCAAACTTATACAGTCAAGACTTTAATGTCATTAAGTCTGCTACTCATAGAACTTAGCCAGGGTAGTACCGCCGTACGGTATGTAATTTTTGACATGAAAATGAGGTTGTGAAGGATAGTATGTTCAATGGATTGTTTCACAACATACTGATTGTTCATGTGATGAAATGTCATTCCAAAAAGAAAAAAAAACTTCCAGTAGACAAAAAATCCATAAAAATAGTTTTGTTATGAAAATTATGTGATCTGGGACCTTTATATAGTACGTGCCATTGTAAAGACTTTACTAATACCTCACAGTTTTCACCAACGCTTCCAGCGTCTACGTCAGAACGCCAGCTCTTTTCCGAGAGCCTATACTCTGCTCTGATTGGTTAGATGACCCAGTCTGTTGTGATTGGTCTATCGTTTACAGTGTGTGTCGGAAACAAAATGCCTGTATCTGAATTTTAGCTCCAGTGTCTTCCACAGCACTCGATACACAGTGATACTGTCACAGTTGTATTCTGTTAGTTTGGTTTAGTCTTGTGCTGTCAAACGATTAAAATATTTAATCGCGATTAATCGCATTAATGTCATAGTTAACTCGCGATTAATCGCACATTTTTATCTATTCTAAATGTCTCTTGCTTTCTTTTTGTCCCATTATTTTTTCCCCATTTTAATACTCTTATCAACATGGTAAAGTGGATCGGAATTTTAATTGAACAACATTGGCATATACTGTGTTCAAATTCACAATAAAAAATTCTCACTTGGCCCAAGTAATCTCTCACACAATGTAACACTGCAAGGGTGAAAGAAATACTGACGAGGTCCTGATATTGACGAGGGGGCGGAGAATTCGCATCAGCTGTGTGTGTGTGTGTGTGTGCTTGGCCATCATCAAGTGGTATTTCAGACTGGACGTGCTGCGATGATGATAGTTCAGTTCACAACGACAAAACACACAGATCACTTTGGTCTTGTCACTGGAACCATTTGGCAACTTTTTAGTGAAGTAAAGTTTCCATTCAGAATCTTATTGGCATCCATTTCGGTGTCTCGCGCTCATCATCCACTCAAAACGTAACGTTAACCTACTATTTGGCCAGCTCGCAAGCCCAAACGAGTGTGTGCGGCGTCGTGCCTATTGTTTTGTTTTAAGGTCAAGCTAGATCTGCTTGCGCTTTGGTCGACGAAGCAACAAAACGTCTTCACGCAGCGCAAGCCATTGAAATGAATGGGTTTCATAGCGCAGCGCGCACATGCCGCGTCCTGTTGCAAAAGCATTTGAAAGAAAACTACAAAGTTTGCTAGGCCAAAAAGACTGTTAATCGCACGATAAAAAAATTGACGCTGTTAAAATGGGTTTACGTTAACGTTAATAACGCGTTTAACTAACAGCCCTAGTTTAGTATTACCGTTCCTTTGTTCTCTTTTCCCGCCACTCATTTGTTCCATGGTAACCTTTATTAGTTCATCTGTCTCACCTGTTGCCTTGTTGGTCTTGTCAGCTGTGTCTCATTTCCTTGATCTGTTTCCATATGTTTTCATAAGCCCTGTGTGTTGCCTGTTCATTTTCCGATCTCTGTTGTATTTCGTAGTAAGTGTGCGTAAACCTTCTGCCTGTCTGCACCTGTTTCTGTTATATTGTAACTAAATGCTTTACCTTGGAACTTCTGACTCCTTTGCTCCCTCTTCCTGCAACACACCCTGACAGATAGGAACTGTAACAATGGCATTGTATTTTCAGTTCAGGCGTGTCCTCATCCTTTTGAAGTGCATACAAAGTGGATTTGCAGCCATGAAAACACCATCTTATTGACATGTCAACAACATGAACCAAAGGCCCCAGATACAACTAGAGTGTTTGAGAGTGGGTCAAATTAGACCCATGGCAACCAATAAAGACAATAGGCTGGCAACATGCAAATTTTTACATATGTATACCAGGAAGCATGATTGGAATTGCTGACGACTCATTTCGGCAGGTTTAGAATCAGTTCTTTTTTAGGAGACAATGACTTTATCTTTAAAACTCCAGACCTTTTACATTCACAAACAACTGTATGAAAGGTATTATTCGAAAAAGCACAATATGGGAACTTTAACGTTTGTTTCTAATAATCTTGTCTGAAAAAAAACCCCGTCTAATTTAATTCAGTAAGTTGGCTTTGCATGTAACAATCTGGTCTTTTTTCACTGCAGTGTTGACAGCCTTGGCCCACTTGCTTCAGTTATTCACTGAAGTATCACATCAAGTGGAATGGCCTACAGCTCATGGTTCATGTTAGCCCTCTGGCAGGTAAAACGTGCTTGACCGGATCTAATTTATACCATCCAATAAACACGTCAACTCAGCATGTCCTTCTGACCTTCCCAGCCCTATACCCCTCAAGCCCGATTACATGTTTTATGGCACAAATTATATTGAGCTCAGTCCATTTAATCAGCATATGCGTCAAACGGAATTGATCTGCTTATTATTTGAAGATCTGGTTAGGGCCAGGTTAGGGCATTTCCAGTACCAATAACATTTGGATATATCAACTTTTATGAGCAATAAATTATGAATCCAAGTATTGTAATGCTACTGTGGGTTAAATCATTCCTCTTAGGATTATTAGGTGACTTTCATAGTGTTTTAGCATGTGTTGATGTGCAATTATGTTTGTTCATAGCTGTCGTGAAATCAACTATATAATATTCCAGATATTTTCATCAATTGTTTAAGCTGCTGAATGGGATATAAGCTAGATATTTCAGTAGTGTTACAGTTGTTTGCTTTTTTCAGAGTATTTTTGCTTTTCCAGGTTTGCTTTTTCCAACAAGTAGCGGTTTACCCTGAGCAAATGTTGTTTTTAATAGGTTATCTCTGCTGTAGAGAAGAATCAAACACGCTCTCTCTCGTAGTGTCGGAAAATCCGATTCATTCTTCATTCAAGTGAATTGGTTTGTCCTAAACGGATGTAATGTTAGAAAGTTTGATTTATTATTTGGTCCTTATATGTTTTTTCTCTTATCGTTGGAAAGTTTGAAAAACATATGTTGGAAAGTGTATTTTTAGTGTACATACCTGTCCAGTTTTGATAGGCCTGCTGTCGTCTTAAAGGTGCAATGTGTAAAAAAGTTGAGTATCTATTGTATGTCATATATTATATGACATCCATAACTATGTTTTTAGTGGTGTATAAAGAACTTACTTAATAAACCATAATGTTTTTATTACCTTAGAACGAGACATTTATATCTCCATAACTGCGGGAATCCCCTTCTATGAAGGTCGCCATATTGTGACGTCATCTTTCTACCATTGCCTTGCGCAGGTGTCGCCCATCATCAATCAAGCCACCGGTTCAATGGGCTTGTTGAGTTCAGATTACAGTAAGATGAACTGCAGTGCAAGTGTGTGCTGAACCGTGTTAGATTTTTTTTTTTTTTTTTTTTTTTTACAGAAAACCCTCACACCCTTATATATTAATGCTTTTTTAAAGCGCTCTTATGATCGTTTGTAGCTTGTAGCGTGCTGCTAACTTTTTTTTTTCAAAACAGTTGCTAAATTATGATCAGATTTTAGCTGTAGTTTCAAAGTAGCTTCCATATGAATGCATAAGATATTGGGTAATATATATTTGATAATTAAATTCTGTAATCACTGAATCAAATTTACTTTGAATGATTATTGTCAGCAATTTTACATCCCTATTAGCCACTGCATCTTCTTGTTGGTGTTAGTTTGTAATTTCTTTCAAGGGACAGTTAATCAGTGTTCTTATGCCAGGTCAGTTAGTGTCTAAATCAAGAAGAAAATCTCCAGCATTCCTTTCAGCACTTTCAGTAGGCTACATCTGCGCTTTCCCCAAAAACCCTGGACATATGTTGCGTCCAACCGATTCCCAGCGTGAACCTGATCCTAAAGTGACACATGAAAACACCACACTGCTCCAAATAGAAGCCACTCTGCTCTCTAAACACAACTTTTCACTTAATTAAATCACTGATTTACAGTGTTCTCCTCTCTAGCGGAATCACACACTCTTTCCGCCCAGCCCCCCTCATCACCCCTCCCCGCTCTCACCCTGAAATATTCATGTTGAAAAGAACACATTTATCCAGGCTGCTAACATCATGTCATTGCTGCTATTGTCTGATGTCAACCTCTTAATTATAGCTTCTGATAGCGATACAGTATTTCCTTCATTTCTGTTCATTGCTCAACCTCTGCTGTCCCCCCGCTAAAGGTGATTAGCGACATTTTATGTCATATCGTTCGTCTGTTTGACAGTCAGCGCAAGTGAACTGGATTAGATTGGACGGCCAAATGAGATAGGCCTGAATCAAATTAAAACTGCAGAGATTATACAATCTTTTAATTACGCTAGCTCCGTTCAGACAAGGAATATTACCTCTGTGTCTTTCTTTTCTTGTAACCTGATGTAAATTGACCACTTAAAAGTCCGCGTTCATTCATAAAGTAACATTTTCTGTGGCTTGAGGAATGTGCTGCCACGAAATGAAACAGAAGTGGTCATTTAAATGCCATGTTTTGTGACATAGCTAGCAAAAAAAACGTCTAATCTTCAGACGTGACGTTATCAGTGTAGAACATGGTTAGAAATGATGCAACTGATGCTCTCCATACATGCGACCAGTCCTGAAGTGGTGACAGTCTTTTAAGATCCCCCATGATCCAACATCCCAACGGGACAATGTCAGCCCTAAACATGAGGAGTAAAGGGGAAAACTTAACAAAACTGTGACCTTGATGATAGTGTGGCAGTCATCCGTGAAGAACCTTGTTCCACCCAGAGGAGATGGAGATATTTAAGTCCATGTACCTAAGCCCATTTAGGCGTCGCTAGCATCGGTTCAAGCTGATAAAGAAAGCTCAAGGAAATATTTGTGTCTCAAATCAGCTTGTTTTTTGCACTAATACAATCAAGTATGTAAAACATGATAAAGGGTTAGCTAATGCTAGCTAGATTTTCTGTCAATTATGGTCCGCTTAAAGCTGCAGTCCGGCGTTTTTTTTTCCTCTTTGTCGCCATCTCTGTTCAAAATCTGCAATTGCAGTCATTCACGGAATTATCAACTTTAGTTGTACTTCAACATCATTTTTTTGCTGTAGCCACTCCGAAGTCCGAACGAAGTCTTTTGCATTTTACAGTGGGTGAATCTCTAGTTGTCACTGGTGATTGTCGTTTGAACCTTTCTGGATCCGCCATCAAATTGATAAGTTTAATTATATCAAGTGTTGTGAGAAAAGGCTATAAATCTCCACCTCCAGCATCCTCACACACAATATAGCCTACTAGCCGAGACTCTGCTTTATGAGTACAGAAGTGACGTAATGACGCAAAGACATGCTCGAATCTCCCGCGGAAATCCACCAGTACCACTATTAAAAACATTATTACAAGCTTACCTTATCGAGTTAAGGCAAGTTGAATTCTGGTTGGTTATGCATTTTTTCAAATATGTATTTTGGGTCATTTTTAACCCAAAAAAATGCTACAGACTGCAGCTTTAATGTTTATCTGAGAAGATATTTTGAAGAATGTTTAATCTTATGAAATGAAAGTCAATCAATCATTTTTTGAACATAAATATACATTATAATACAGTATGGATCAAGCGATTTTAGAATCACTATAGTCAGCAAAACACATCTTTCAAAATATGTCATGCAGAACTGAAACGACATCAGGGTGAGTAAATGTATTTAAGTATTTATTGTGGAGTACTGTACTTGATGTCATGTAAATCTGTTTTAAGCATTAGGAAGGTGTTAGAGTGCAATAATTTTAGTTTTTCTCTTGAATTGCATGTCAATTGGGTTCAGGGTTTGAGGTTGCGTGTCATGTTTGGACTAATGCACTCTGACTGCAGATTTCATAAAAACTGCAGAACCTTCTTTAACATCTCAATTATTCATGTCGGTGAAAACATGTTACACAAAAAGCAAGATTAGAGCATTCACTCCATGATAAAACAGCTCCCCTCGATTGAGCTAAAGTGTTCACAGAGACCAGAGTAAGTTCAAACAGATTCAAGTCTATGAAAGCGTCATCTCCATGAAATATTCAGGCTATTTTGACAAGTCTGTAATGTTGGGTTTGTGTACTAAGAGAAAGATGTCATAACGTCGAGCCCTTCATTTCATTTATCAATGAGAAGTTTGGACTAGATGGTTTGGGGACAATTTAAAGGGATAGCACCCAAAATTTTAAAATTTCTCATTATTTACTGTTCCTTAAAGCCAAGTTCACACTACAGGATTTTAAGCCCGATTTGCAAATCGTTGAGCTCGCCGACAGGTCAGGGTGTTATCGCGGGGGATTAGCGGACGATGAACGCTTGCCAATCTGTTAGTATGAAAGAGCCAACAACGCAGCGAAAACACTCGCAGACGCGTCGCCGAGCCCAGAAAAATAGCATGCTAGATATTCAGAGCTGTCGCACGATTCAACCTCAGTGATGTCATGAGCTACAGCCAATCATCAGGTCACCGGCTAAATCTTATTTTTTCTTTTTTTGCATTTTTTTTTCTCAGAGCAGATCATCGCGCAAACAGTGTGCAGCACTAGTTTCTGTCTGACGTCCATATTGGCGTATTGTGTTCTTCTCTTCTTCACTGGGTATTGGCACGCGTGATGTTTCGTGTCATTTCTGGTTCGTTTATTGCGTGATTTTTCGTGACAAAACGTGGTTTGTAGACAAGATAGAATCGTTAAAGCAATGAAATCAAAAGTGGAAACTCTTTTCTTTTATTGAATATTACTGTTTTTGTTACAAATAATTTTTGTTACCAATAATTTATCCATGCTCAACATTTAAAATTCCAATTTAATCTTTAATCAAAATAACTGCCCTGCCGACATGTTTACTGGTATGAGGGCGAGACAACCTGTCACTCACATAACATCACAACAATAGCAAACCATAACTATTCAATCAATTGAACAAACCAAGTCCCGCCCTACATGTTTTCTTGTTCGAGAAGCCGCTTTACTTGGAAATGCATAACAATAGGGAAGAAAAGACTATTGCAACTTCTTTAAAAACTAACTTTTAAACTAACTTTAAATTTAAGAATAGTATAATTAGCTCATAAGCACATGAAGGTGTAGTTGATGGAGATATCTTATACATGAATGTACCATTAAATTTGTCCCCTCTGTTTAGTCGTAAAGTACTCATCCATTTTATTATCACCAGTTAAACCCTTTTAAGTTGCAGTAGGAGGAAAATTACCAGCTTCTAATGGATTTAAAAATCATTTAAGTGAGATACAAACAGTCCTGTTTTAGCCTTTTTCTGTTCACAGCATTAATGATTAGTGTTCTTTCGGTGTGTTTTGAATCTCCAGTAGATAGATTGAGGATGTTGTGTCAAAGCACCCTCATTGTTTTATTCTCACATTCACCTCCTATGTCTCCCAGTTCTGAGTTATTTCCTCCCTGCCACCTAATTAAGATTATCTTTAATTTGCAGGATTACAATTAATAGCTTGCTGCAGGTAAGTGATTAAGAGTTACCTGGTAATGACCCCAGGAGGCTAACTACAGAAGGAGGAGAAATGATGACAGCTCCTCAAGCCCAGCACGTCAGGCCGCAATTTAAGATGGCCGATTTGGAGCGCTCCCCATGAGCCAGCAACACAATGGAGGAGTACACTTTCCCGGTCTGTAATTAAGGTCCATTGAGTGAAATTACCTTCTGATAATTACCGGGTAGTTGTCAGCGTTTGTTATAGCGTGGTGAGTCTCTGTCTTCCTCGCCTGGAGGCTCGACCGGGTTGGGCCTGGTAGCCATCATCTCATGTTGGTGCTCTCTTGAGGGAAGGAGCTGTATGAGTCGGGATGATGATGATGATGAGGAGTAGATGAGGGCTCAAGTAGCACGGAAGAAATTTAGGAAAGAAACAGGAACTCTGGACCTCATTGTGGAGATGATGGATTTTGGTGATTATGTATCTATCTGTCTAATGCAAATTATACATTTGTTTTTGTAATTATACATTTGTTACAGTGTGTCAAGTGTAATTATACATTTGTTAGTGTATTAATGCTTGTTACAATGTAATTACACATTTGTTACAGTGTAAGTATACATTTACAGTGTGATTACATTGTAATTATACAAATGTATTGATTCAGTTGAAGAAATGTAGTGAATCTTTTGAAAAAAGTAGCGATTCATTACGAAAAAAGAAGCGATTCAATTTGAAAAAAGTAGCAATTTATAAGGAAAAAGTAGGGATTCTTTCGAGAAATGTAGCGATTCTTTTTGAAAAAATAGAATCTTTTTGAAATTTATTTTTATTTTCTATAGTACTATAAAAAAAAGTAAACCTTTTATCAAGTCAAGTATATTTATATAGCACTTTTCACAATATAGATTGCATCAAAACAGCTTCACAGTCTCAATCAAAACATAATAACAATATCTCAGTTTGAACATGAGAAATGTGAAGTTAACATGTGAAGGTAATCTTATTCAGGAAAATAAGAAAAATAAATAACGGTCCCGCTTTATATTAATTGGCTTTAACTACTATGTACATTTAATACAATGGACACTAGCCTTGTTTCCATAAATTGCCAAATTGAAACCACAAATTGAAAATACACCCAATGGACGTCAATTTCTCCACGTTTTTACCTAACTAAATTCATAAAAGACAAAAGAATTACAGGAATACTGGATTCTAAAGCTCAAAGAAATGCCACAATCAAGACCTTGAATCAGATATGAGGGAGAAACACACAGAAACACCAGCTGCTCCAAGTATAAGGGTCTTTCCTTACCATAATGCTTGGACAACACACATACGTTTCATTCGATTAATAATAATGGCCAGTGCAGTGTTCTTAGTAGTACTACAAGTTAAGTCTTTCGGACTAGCACTTGTGGAACCCCTCAAAAAGGTGCTCAGAGAAAGGCATGAGTGCCACCAAGCCAAATGACCAAAAATTGCGTTTTCATGCAGTAAAGTAATACAGTAAGAGTTTCTGTCCTATGTATAATGCATAGTCAAAGTGCTCTTAGATGGGCATGTGGAGGCCCAAAGAGAGCCGACCTTTTAGGCAGGACGATTCAGAGGAGGAAAGGTTAAAAACTCACGCTTAATTGAACCCAGCCAGAGTGGCACTAAATTTGGTCAGCACCAGGACAGAAGGCATGTGCAAGAGATGAGACGGCCCTGTGAGAAGCCCATTTCTCATGTTTATACTGAGATAGAAATTAAATACATTACATACATACACTTCGTTACCACTGCATTATGTTGGTTAATTGTGTAAACAGGTTCAGGTTAGAGCCAATAGTTTAACCCTAACTTTAACCTTAAATTTAAATTTTAATATAATTGTATGACAGATAAATTAATTTAGTTAAATCATTATTCAATCAAATTCGATGTTAAAAGTGACTGATTTATTTGTATCTCGTCTGAGAGCCCAAGTATCTTCTAGTGTTAACAAAAGTGAGATTTGCATCGCAAGCCACTCCCTGTTTATTCGGGTATATCAGGTAGCATGCAACACTCACACAGTTAAGCTTTCGTTTCGGAGCCGAGCAGTCTTCTGATTACTAGCTCTGTCAATTATCGTTCGTGTTGAGAACAAGAGGGAAGTGCTGGTGTAATGGCGTGATCAGGGGTAGTCGCTATCTAAACAAAAAGAGCATTTGAAACACGAGTGTGAGGTTGGGTAATTTTTAAGATGTCATTTCATCCATGCGTTTCTGAATGCGGTCGTTTCCTGGCCTCGTCTGATTGCTGTGATCAAGCCAGCTTGAAGTAGTGTTCATTGATAAGTCTTGTAACCACTTTGGGAAGATGACCCATCACAATGGTTTCACTGCCTTGCAGAGGACTACTTCAGTTAATACACAGGGTGATCTGAGGGTAAGAGTAGGAGATCTCTCGCTGGGTCAGTCCCCGCGGCCCTCACAGTCCTCTTTCACGTCTGGGTGAGGCTGCTGTTCCTTCTCATGTGGGACCTAGCGTTTTATTTGGGGCTCCCACGGAGGACCAGATGTCAATCAATGCATCGGAAGGCAGGCTGGAGATGTATAGGGATGAAGACTTGGCTGCTTTGTCCCCTTCTGGGAGAGTAGAGTTGTTCGAGCCTTACCCAGAGTTGACTGTCATGCTTTCCTGGGCAACCACAAACATCAGGAACAAGTGAACCCTCCACCTTGTCCTGAACGCTCGTGGTTGGATGATTGATCCTC
Source organism: Pimephales promelas (assembly GCF_016745375.1). Next base: position 1,035,174 of record NW_024121521.1, on the reverse strand, counting down.
GGCATGGGGCATGCTAAACACTAGTGTCCTTACCCAGTTCCTTTCTTCCTGGAGGTGCATGAGGAGGTCACAAAGTCATGGAAGGATCCTTTTTCTGCCCAAAACCACTTGCAGTTTTGGTGCAATTATGCCCGCAAAGACCTGCTGGTGGGTCACCCGCGCCTCCCATCCAAGGCTTAAAGTGCAGCTGGACAGGCTGCTTCCTCCCTGCACACTATTACCCTCCAGCAGGTAGACTATGCCAAAACATTTCAAAGAACTGCACAAGAGTTTATGCAGGAACTACGGACAGCGATGGACCTCACGCTCCAGGCCATGAAAGTCACTCCGCGGTCCCTCGGGCAGACAATGTCCACACTAGTGGTCCAGGAACACCATCTCTGGCTGAACCTGACAGAGATAAAGGAAGTCAACAAAATTAGCTTTCTTGACTCCCCCATCTCCCAGGCAAGCCTCTTAGGCGAAGCTGTCGAGATTTTTGCCCAGCAATTCCTCTACCACCACCCGTCCACCTGGGGTTGTCCCCCTGAGGGCAGCATCTAGAGCTGCTCCGGTGCAGCCAAAGCAGCAATCTTCACCCAGGCTGCAATGTCGAGTTGTCACCAGGAAGGCCATGCAGCCTGGCTCAGCTGCTGCTCCAAGTGGTCCTCCATGCAGTCCTCCAAGTGGTCTTACAAGTGGTCCTTCAAGCAGTCCTCCAAGTGGTCCCCCAAGCAGTCCTCCAAGTGGTCCTTCAAGCAGTCCTCCAAGTGGTCCCCCAAGCCGTCCTCCAAGTGGTTGGCGATACAACACCCCTGAGACGGGTCACCCAGAGTTGGAGAGAGTTTCACAACCCATACTTCATAGTATCAAAGAAAGTCGTGAGTTACAGCAGATCTTGGATCTATCCTTCCATTCAAGATGCTAATGCAGAAATGCATCCTCGCATGCGTTCGCCTACAAGATTGGTTTGCAGCAATCGACCTGAAAGACATGTAAATTCATGTCTCAATCTTACCTAGACAGTTTCTGCACTTTGCGTTCAAGGGGCGGGTATATCAGTACAAGGTCCTGCCCTTCGAGCTGTCCTTGTGGGTATTCGGGAAGGGAAGTGGGTATTCGCATCCTCAACTATCTCGATAACTGGATCAATCTTGTTCACTCATGAGATCAGTTTTGCGAACACTGTTAAGTTGAATTTGAGAGAAAGAGGAAAAAATAAATAAATTTTTAAAAAGTATAAATTCATCATTGTTAAAGAGATTTAAGATCAAAATTAGTGCGGCCTATTGGTTGTGAGCACATGGTGCAACCTGGGAGAAACAAGGTAGCTGATTGGTCATTGAAACTCCATAACCAGGTGTGTGTGATTACTAGGAGGGAGAGAGCTCTTTGTTTGCAGTAAATGTGCTTCTCCTACCAAAGTTGGTGGTTTTTGGTGATTAAAAAACCAAAGGAGAAAGACCGTTGGGAAAAGCCGCAATGTTTTCATCAACTTTGAGATGCTACTGGTAGGACAAAGACTTATTTTTATTTAATGACTACATATTTTGTGTATGTTTGAAAGGCGTTTAATGCTAGTAGTTTAGCATTTAACTTTCTAACTGCATTACAAGCTTTTTATTTACGTTGCTGTGTAAACTGAATATTTTGACAATGTTGTTTGTACTTTTGTTGCACTTTGTAGTGACTATCTCAAATATCTGTTTCTGTGTAACCTTCTGGAATTATCATTGAGACAAGTACAAAAGGAAGATCTAGTCATTGTTGAGAGATTTTCAATAAATTGCTTCTCTGACGAAGAACCAGATGGTTTGAGTTATTCCATGCACCTTCAGAGTTGATTGAAACCTTTTTCAAGTTTGGGCAGACATTGAGGCAAAGAAAAACCCTGATAACTTGACAAACACAGGGATCTGGTGCACCGGAACCTCAGCCATCTGGGGCTTCGGGTCAACTGGGAAAAGAGCAAACTCTCCCCTGTGCAGAGTATCTCTTTTCTTATGGAGTTGGACTGAGTCAACATGACAGCACGTCTCACAAACATGCACTGCACTGAACTGCTTGAATTTGTCCATTGAAACTATTTGTCCATTGAAACTATTTCATAATATTATGTAAAATAAATATAAAAATAAATTAAAACAAATGTTTTTTATATATATAGATAGACTTATTAACATTTAAAAAAAAAAAAAAAACATTTATATTTATACGTATGTCACACTGACTTCCTGAGATTCCTGAAAACTACTTTGGGCTTTGTGTACATTTATATTTAAGCACAGTCCATTGGCGATGTTGATCAAATGTGTGCACGTTCATTTAATGACACCTAAGGCCTGTGTTATTTCTCTGTGTAATCCATTTGTGTTGGTTAGCAGGCCAGCAGTGTTAATTGGTACTAAAAGACTTCCTTCCACATCTCCTCTGCGAGCATATGTACTTTGTCACATGTGACTGGGAATGTGTGTGTGTGTGTGTATGTGTGAATCGCAGAGGTCTTCCACAGTTCACCATACGCTTATCTTTTACACAGGCTCTCTCAGTTTAAGATGAGTATCTAATTATTCAGGCAAGGCTAATTTAATGGCTGTGGACAGGTCTTATGCGAACGTCTATGTAAATTATGTGCCTCCAATAAAAATTACAGAGTCGGTCTGAGAAGCGAGATAATGTAATAAATTATATTTTAATTTGAATATTAATATTTGAATGTGGCAGCTTCCATATCAGCCAGTTTCTGGTATAATCAGGATATGGGGAAATTTTGTTGATGGGACTTTAAAGCTCAGAGAGGATGATCAGAGAATGAGTGATGGAGAAAGAGAGGTAGAGAGGTGGAGGGTGTAATATTGCCAGGAATTTGCTGGCACAGTCAAGGTCAATTGACTAAATGGGAAAAAAAGCGAGAAAAAGTCCTTACAAAGCATTTGCTGGGGAGGCATGAGCGAGACTGTTTACACACATTGATAACTAAGGTGTTTTAATTACAGATTCGCCATGTGGTCACATTAAAAGCACATTGCAAAGATCTGAATTCATAAATAGGTGAAAACTGCTGTTCTGTGCAAAAATTAGTATGGAGACTCAAATGAATTGGGCAAAGGGGCTGTAACTTTAGGTTTATTTGTCATTTAAATAGCCTGTACCTCTTTTTTATTTTTAAATATAATATTAAAAAACATATATTAAAGGATTTAAACCAATTGGATTGGAGTAAATCCAAAGGGTAAGACCACTACAAATTGGAAAACGTTTCATTCTTATGTTTAAAGGGACAGTTCACCTAAAAATCTGTGAAAATTTTTAAATTCAATAAATGTAAATTGTAAATTGAATTGTTTTTAAATCTAAAGTTTGCATTTTTATGCCTGATGCACTCACATTTTAACATGATTTTTCACCAAAAAAAGTAAAAATATTAACATTAAATATGAACAATTTGGCTTTATTTTAAAGTTTACCATTTTTTTTGCATTTGAAGTTTTGGAAAAACATGGGGGTGAGTAAATGATGATAGACCAGTGTCACAAAACATCCACATATACATAATTGCACCTTATTTACACCACAAGTGAAGATCATTTGCTTGCAGCGTATAGATAAAGTATTAGATATTCCATTTTAAAGTGTATGTTGGGTATTCTCAATATTAGCAGAGGCGTAGAGGGTATTAAAACATAAATTTCATGTGGTAGAGCTGATCGTATATTAACCTTAATCTTAATTGATTTGCATTTCCCCACCCGAGTGAATGATGGACAGCAGTGGGTCTCACCCCTCGTGGCCCTGCAGAGTAAAATATTAACGCGTTCACACCGCTGAATTATATTAATGTTTTTTTTAGCCGGCATTTGCATATCACATCAGCTACCTCCTTCCACCTAAAACTTACTCTTGGTGAAACACTTGCTGAAATTCTCTATTTAACATATTACTGAAATATTTATCTGTGATGATATAGTGCTCATGTTTTTTCCACATAAATTGGAAATGACCATGCTTTATGTCTGAATCAGTCTGATGTTTTTGTCAGTAAATTAACTCGTATGACTTTCTATCTGCAGTGGAACAAAACCGGGGAAGTTTAGCAGACTGTTCATGCTGTACTTTTTCATATAATGAAAGTAAATGCACCAAGAAAAAAAGCTGTATGAAAAGGATGCTTTTAAATGAGAGCATATATTACATTTTTTATAGACAGTGTTGGGCAAAATAACTTTTAAAAGTAACGTGTTTCAATATTATTAGTAATGTAATGGAAGTAATGCGTTATATTGCTTTTACATGACTTTTTCTCTTCTGGCTGAGGCTCGCTCTCATTCAGGCCTTATATTATTTTACTTATATTACTTATATTATAACTTACACCTTAATTTTCTTTTAAATATGCATTTAGATTAATATATTTAGTTTCTGACCCATGGAGCTATGTATGCCATACAAAAGATCTCTTAAAATTAGGAGTTAAGTTCTATTTAACCAATTTACTTTGTTGTATTAAACTCGAATTCTTAATTTCAATGAACTCAAAACGTTCAATGACTTACTTTTGTAAGTTACCAACTCGGCTAGAATAGTGTGTAAGAGAGTTTGTGCGCTTCTTCATGTGCATGTGCGACAGAGACCTGAAGTCTTGCATGAATCTTTAATCTCCCTCATCATTTGAGTAAAGGTTGCTCTCATTGGCCCTCCACTCCTCCTATAGACCAGAAATAGCAATGACAGGCGCTCATTTGAGGGACACGAACTCACCGGCATGCAGAACAAGCCTTTTTGTCTTACATTATGCATTTTCATCCAGCCATTAACCGCCCAGGCGTCTTTTCCCGTGATAGCTACACAATGAGAGCGATATATTTTAATTTAAACACCATAAACCCGTTGAGTGCTTAATTAACTTTTACCATCTTTAGGGAAGAAAGCCAATTTAGAGACGCTAGTGAGGGTTTGATTTGATATCAAATGGTTTTACATCACCCGTCCATTTGCAAGGCCTTTTCAGAAGCTGATTAACGGACTGAATTACCGTGTTGGTAAAATTCATACCCTTTTCCCTTGGGAAATCTCCTCTCTCATGCAGTGAGCATGATTAGCTCAGCTATTGTTTTTCTTTAACAATATTATTTAATGAGCTTTAAGCAGACAAAAACGAGAAACGCTCATTTTAATTTGAATATTCGGCATATCAGCATTGTGATGTCACAAAGCCATTTGAAAGCTGCACAAACGTCCGTATGAAAATAAGTCTTTCTTTGTTTTAAGCAACAAATAAAGATGTTTAGGATGATACAACTAGAAAAAATCGTCGAAAATCTGTTTAAAATGCAACTGGCAAGTTTTTAGAAATGGAATATAACGTTTGTGTATGTAACGTTTGACAATGTTTGTTTTATGAAGACATTTTTTTCTTCATAAAACTTTAAAAACGTCATCAAAAGAATGTGTAATGCAAGTGTATACTAAAATATGTAAGTGTCCTTATTCTGCACTTCGTATTTTTAAATGTATTTATCTTTATTATCATTACAAACATCATGACATTGTCCATTTGACCTGTACAAAAAGGTGAAAATGTTTAAGTTTGCTATTAATTTATTTAATGAACCCCCCCCACACACACACACACATATATATAGCTAAAGCTTAAGCTGCAAAAAATATGATACATTTGTATTAATATATTTATACAAAAATATATATAATGTTGCGATTTAAATGTATTTTTACATCATAAATTTCATCACTTTCTTTGACCCATTTAAAAGAATCCAGAATATAAAACTAAAAACTGCAGTTCAACACAAACGTAAACTTGTTTGTTCACCACCCCGACTGAAAGAGCTGAATAATTACACAGGACATTAAGTGATCAAATATTAATGCCATTAAAGGATGATTTTCTGAGAGCTCTTTGAGTGTATGGATCACATGATTTCCAAATGGAAATGGAAATGATCTTTAATTAAGAGAGCAAGCCAAACATTTTCATTAAGTCCGCATGACAATGAGCTCAGGGATCTGACTAGTCTCAGGAGACCTGCGCTCTCTCTCTCGCTCTCTCTGTTCTAAGACAGGCTCTTTTTTCGCACATGAGGCCAGTGCCTGAAGGCTTCGTCCCTCTCTTCCCCAGCCACCCCTCTCTCTCTGTGTCTGCTACCCATCGGCAAGGATGGAGGAAGAAGGAGAGATGAGACTGGGGGAGGGGGGTCCCCTTGAGCTTAGCCCTCGCTCAAACTCTTATCTACAGGATGTTAACAGATGTAATCCTATTACAGTCTTTTATTCCCCTTTTTTCTTTCTCTTTCTGATTCAGGCCGATATCTCCCGGCAAGGCCTAAGAGGGGTGGCAGATGCCTGGCTATAGCTGGCCTACATGTGCCCTTTGAGTGATACAAACTAGAGCAAGTTCTCGTAACCAGCGTCGTCTTAACACTCTTTGAAGCCCTCTCTATGGTCTGTTTAGGGAGTCCTACAATATAGGCTAATGTAAGGATATTTGTTTCTCAAATATCTCTATCCGAAGAGAGACGAGGGACATGAAGGGAGAGCAAAGACTCAGCCCTCATCGTCTCTGCTCATTCCAAATATCTAGACAATGAAACAATGTAACACTTCTGGCCTGTATAAACAAAAGACTAGTGTGGTGATACAGTCTAGTGAATTATAATGCTGAATAGCAGCTTACAGCAGAGACACATCTGTGCCTACAGTTTGCTTGACTGCATCGCTTATGTGTTTGCCTATGGGCTAAAACCCAGTTCTGTTCATGTTCTGTGAAACTGTATGGTCGGAGACTGAGAAACAGAGACTTTTAAGCCAAAAGTCGAATTATACAGATGTGTTTACAGTATGTTGCTTTCAAATATGTAGTTTAAACCCCCCCCCAAAAAAGTGTCATATAATACTGTATGTTCCCATCTCAAATTCACATACATGCTAATTTGTTTTTATTAGCGAATAGCATTGCTACAATACATATTTCTTAGTCACCTCATATAAGAAATTTAACTTGAATGAGAATATGCAGCCCAATACTATATTCTTAAATAATACATGGGCATCACTGTGTTTCCTATTACCTCTTTGTTAGCCAATGGTGCCCATCTATGTTAATAACAGCGCCCAGCGGTCTGTGAAAAGAATGAGACAGTCAGATTTCAATTACAATACTTATTTGGATATGCATGAAGAAAAACTAGAGATTCGCATTGTTTTACCTGAACACAAAATCCATACACTCTAGCAGAAGCAGATTACCGTGGCCTTTTGGAAACACCACAGCCGCTGTTATTTTTAGTCCCAATCCTGCATTAATAACACCCAAGACACATTATCTAATGCAGACAGGATGAGGTTTACCTGACCTTGTATCAAGAGATTAAACTGGATGTCTGTCAGCCGACAATTTACACTAGTTGAAGAGCACTGTCAATGGAGAGTATAATCTACTGTAAAAATGAATCGGAGATGCATACACATTTGCCAGTCGATCTTGTTTGTTACATCTCAATGGGATTGTCAATGATGTCAGTGGTTCAGTCGTGACAGTGGTTCATAAAACTAGTTTGCAAAACTCATCATATGAAATGAGACACTCCCTGTGACAGTTTTTGATCTAAACTCAAACCTAAATTCAATAATCAGTTCAAAACAACTCTTTGCGGCAGTCCTGTGGGCGAAAATGCCTTGTTGATGCTAGAGGTCAGAGGAGAACGGGCCGACTGATTCAAGCTGATAGAAGAGAAACTTTGACTGAAATAACCACTCGTTACAACCGAGGTATGCAGCAAAGCATTTGTGAAGCCACAACACGCACAACCTTGAGGCGGATGGGCTACAACAGCAGAACACCCCCACCGGGTACCACTCATCTCCACTACAAATAGGAAAAAACAGGCTACAATTTGCAAGAGCTCACCCAAATTAGACAGTTGAAGACTGGAAAAATGTTGCCTGGTCTGACGAGTCTCGATTTCTGTTGAGACATTCAGATGGTAGAGTCAGAATTTGGCGTAAACAGAATAAGAACATGGATCCATCATGCCTTGTTACCACTGTGCAGGCTGGTGGTGGTGGTGTAATGGTGTGGGGGATGTTTTCTTGGCACACTTTAGGCCCCTAAGGGCCAATTGGGCATCGTTTAAAAGCCACGGACTACCTGAGCATTGTTTCTGACCATGTCCATCCCTTAATGGCCACCATGTATCCACACTCTGATGGCTAACTTCCAGCTGGATAATGCACCACGTCACAAAACGTGTACTAAAACAGCCCCCACAGTCACCAGATCTCAACCCAATAGAGCATCTTTGGGATGTGGTGGAACGAGAGCTTCGTGCCCTGGATGTGCATCCCACAAATCTCCATAAACTGCAAGATGCTTTCCTGTCAATATGGGCCAACATTTCTAAAGAATGCTTTCAGCGCATTGTTGAATCAATGCCATGTAGAATTAAGGCAGTTCTGAAGGTGAAAGGGGGTAAAAACACAATGGTGTTCCTAATAATCCTTTAGGTGAGTGTATATGATGGGGCCGTGAAAATGTACTGCATGGTATGAATGACCCATCTGCTCATACATAGAGTGCTAAAGAACAAACGGGGCCTGCAGGTTCAAGTATGAAGCAACATTTATCCCTCTCCTTTATAATGAGTGATGAATGTAATTAGAGGAAGCGCCATAATCTAGCAAGGCCACTTAAAGCATCCCAACATATACCCATGCAAAGCGTTTTAGACACGTGTGTCAGTAAGCGCGCAACCCCTCTGTCTCAGTCACACACATGCACACACTTTCTCATGGCACCCATAGAGGACAGAAATGGAGATGAATGGAGCCCCAGCCACCAAAGTAATCAAAAATGCATTTTCCATATCTCGGTAATTGAATTGTGTACAAGCTGCAAGTTAATGAGGTCATCTCCCCTCCAGCTCTGACAGGAAAGCACAAATAATTATCTCCCCATTTTTCCTTATGTAGCAATTAATTTGAACCATTGGCAAGCGACCGCCGCCCCTCCCCGCACATCTCCTCCGTCGTTTCTCCTTCGTGCCAGTGCGGCCGATACTTTCTCTTCAGTTCGCCCCCCTCCTCCCAGCCTTTCCCCCCCTGTGCCCCATCCCGCCTCTCGTTCTCGCTGCTTGAGTGCCTTCTGATTAAGGCTGAGAGGAATTGACAGCCGATTGATGTGAGAGAGCCAGTGGGCCGGCTCAGGGCTGACATGGGCGAGCGAGGCAATCAAGGCCCTACAGCTGTTGTGAGGCTGAGAGGCTTCCAGGTGACTGTCACCTGAGATTTCACATGCTGGCACTCGTCGGGCACAGGGAGCACGAAAGAAGTGCCAAAGGGTGCATCTGGTTCCAGGTGGAGAATGAGGAGGCTGGGCCGGCAGTGATGTTGTTTGTCTCGTGATGAAGAAAGATGAGGAAAATAGCAAGCATTTGACTGACAAGAGGAAGAAATTCGAAGAAATTCAGCACAATCTATCTATCTATCTATGCTTCTATCCATCTTCCATCTATCCATCCATTTATCGATGCATCTTCCATCTACTTATCTATCCATCATCTATCTATCTGTCTTTCATCCATCCATCCTATCTATCTTCCATCTATCCATCCATCATCTATCTATCTTTCATCCATCCATCCATCCATCCATCCATCCTATCTATCTTCCATTCATCCATCCATCCATCCATCCATCTATTTATCTATACATCTTCCATCTATTTATCTATCCATCCATCATCTGTCTATCTATCTTTCATCCATCCATCCATCCATCCTATCTATCTTCCATCCATTTATCTATTTATCTATACATCTTCCATCTACTTATCTATCCATCCATCATCTATCTATCTATCTATCTATCTATCTATCTATCTATCTATCATCCATCCATACATCCTATCTATCTTCCATCCATACATCCATCCATCTATTTATCTATACATCTTCCATCTACTTATCTATCCATCCATCATCTATCTATCTATCTTTCATCCATCCATCCATCCATCCTATCTATCTTCCATCAATTCATCTATTTATCTATACATCTTCCATCTACTTATCTATCCATCCATCATCTATCTATCTTTCATCCATCCATCCATCCATCCATCCATCCATCCTATCTATCTTCCATCCATCCATCCATTTATCTATACATCGTCCATCTACTTATCTATCCATCCATCCATCATCTATCTATCTATCTTTCATCCATCCATCCATCCATCCATCCATCCATCCATCCATCTATCCATCCATCCTATCTATCTTCCATCCATTCATCTATTTATCTATACATCTTCCATCTACTTATCTATCCATCCATCATCTATCTTTCATCCATCCTATCTATCTTCCATCCATCCATCCATCCATCCATCTATTTATCTATACATCTTCCATCTACTTATCCATCCATCCATCCATCTATCTATCCATCCATCCATTAATGTTGCCAACCTTAGACTGCAGTTTCATAAGCCAGAGCACTAATTAGCTTTCAAAAGTTCAGACCTTACTTTACTAAAGCTTAAGGGTTAAAGCAGCATGGAGTTAGAACCAATTAAGTTGCAATAAGTAGGTTATTTATCACAAATAAAGGAGAGACAGATATTTACCTTTCTCAATCCATCTTGGCCTTGTGCTCTGCAAAATCCCTCCATACGCTCTGAGCTTTATTAATTGCTGTCACTCAGTCCTCGAGTATCTCTGTGGTGCTCCAATTATACGATCATCTGCAGTCATATCAAAGGGGCTGTCAGTGCTTTGTCTTTCATCTTCAGGGGGTTCTTTCTGAAGCCAAAAGGATGTCCGTTCACATGACTGACAGCTACTTTATCTAATCTCTGACAAATAGTAGCTTAATAAGCATCCTCGGCCAAGAGCGGCCACAGAGGATGTGTCAGTAATTGGGGTAATGGAGGAGGTTGGCAGATTTCATTGACCTCTGCCCTTCATTAAACCGTTTTCCTTATCCAGCTAATATCATGTCTCAAGTGAGCTCTTCCACCCCCAACCAAAATGAGAGTTTCCCATTGAACCTGAGATCTCACCTCAGCAGAATGACACCCTGCCGTGTTTTCCGTACGTCCTTGAAAATTGGGCCTAATAAGTCCTTTGCTCCTATTTGGAAAGAGAAATGGCCCTCATTACCACATCTTTTCCTCGGTGGTGTTGATTTACACTGAGCGCTAGTGAGCCAATAGGCCTGACCGTTTACCGTCGTGTCCCCAGCAGCCCTGACATTGTTACTCCTTCGACACAGCCAACAAATAAGAATTATAAATTATTCAGCACTGGAAAAAAGTGTTTGTTATCCACAAGCATAATGAAAAGGAAATGTGCAATCGTCCTGAATTATTGTAAATGACCGACTATATGGGATTACCTTTCTGCCTCAGTAGTTTCTGAAACCAATTCACCTGCTTGAAATAAAACTACACAGATGGAGGGGGTTGTGACATCATGGTAAACGAGAATTCAAAAATGCTTTTGATGTTCACTGAGGCAGTGATCGAATTCATTCATTTGATCACGCAAACTGGGACATTTTGCGTGAAATGTATATGTAACTTCACATACATGTAACTGCTTAATTGTACAGAGTAAACAAAGATGTGTTTTAATTCAGGGGAAATGTGCCAAATCCTGACAAAAAATATATCTGAACCTTCTCTCAACCAAAAAAAATGTAACTTCTGTCATCAACTAACCCTCATGTCGTTCCAAACCCGTAACCCAGCAAACACAGAACGTTTCTTAACATTCCCGAATGGTCCCATGCACTGTAAAAAATATTGATGGTTTAACTTAAAAAAGTAAGTAACCTGGTTGCCTTAAAATTTTAAGATCATTGAACTGGAAAAAGTGAGTTAAAGGGTTAGTTCACCCAAAAATGAAAATTAAGTCATTAATTACTCACCCCCATGCTGTACCAACCCCGTAAGACCTTCGTTAATCTTCGGAACACAAATAAAGATATTTTTGATTGAATCTGAGGGCTGGATCAGTCCTCCATAGACAGCCTGAGGGACTGCCTCTTGACGGCCCAGAAAGTCATTAAAAGAAAAGGTTTAAATATTCCATGTGCCTACAGCGGCTCAACTATAACTTTATCAAGCGACGAGACTACTTTTTGTGCGAAAAAAAAAACGTAAATAACGACTTTATTCGACTTTCCATTACTTCCTTATGGGCGCATGCGCGAGAACTGAGACGAGACCGTTCTTCTTCGACTACTTTTTGTTACCGGCTGCTCACCGCTTAGGAGTTTTACCGCCCCCTACCGTATAAGATGACGTACTGATATAGCTGGAGGCGCAAAACGTTCTGTTTACAAGCAGTACGTCATCTTATACGGTAGGGGGCGGTAAAACTCCTAAGCGGTGAGCAGCCGGTAACAAAAAGTAGTCGAAGAAGAACGGTCTCGTCTCAGTTCTCGCGCATGCGCCCAACTGCATGCGCCTTTCAGAATGGTCTGTGGGCATGACATCTGAGATGGACTATAATTAAACTTCACTGGTTGCACCGTATGTTTTTGATTCACTAAAAAGAATCACCTCAAAAGAGTCATTTGCCCCAGAATCGAAGTTCACTGGTCACGCTGCCAGTTTTATGATTGACAAAAATAATTCGGCCCGTCAGAGTCATTCACTTAAGAATTTGACTTCACTGGCTGACCTCTATAGTTTACTAAATTAGTGTAGTATTTTTTTAAATCAGTTTAATGCTTTAACTTTATGCATTCATTTGGCCAATATAATTGATCCATTTCACACCTGGTTACATAAAAATGTAAATTTCCAAACTTTTGAATGGTTATATATCAACATGTTAGTGCTTGTCATACAATCTTGCAAAAACAATGCACATTTAAGGTCCGTGAAATGGTTTTGCAACTTCAAGTCCAATGCATCCATTAGCTTTCTAGATAGCATGAAAACATGGCTTTCTGTACATGTGATAATAGGGGGCATGGAATTGGGCACAGATCCTCCGCTTCCATGAATTTAGACTTGTTTTTTGAGGTCAAAGCTCTCTAATAAGCCAAGATGTCTAATGTTTTCTCACATCTGCCAATTTGTTCTCCTATTTTTTGGTTTTGAAATGGGCTGAGGTAATCAGGGAGCAAAACGCGTGTTGGCTTAGCGAGAGGGACTTCATTTTCCCTTCCATTCTATGTCCTGTCTATCAAGATGTGGTCTCCATCTCATCTACGTATCATTATATGTTGCGGCGTGTCACACTTATTTTCCTCACATGCCATTAGGGCTGGAATGTGGATTGCAATAATAGGAGACAGGGGTGTATGTGTGTGTGTTTGAGTCTCTTTAATGTACACAATGCTCCGTGCATGTATGAATGGGTGAGCAGAAATTGCTGTGATTTGAATGACGTTTGGCATTATGTGAAGTGACACAGGAAGGTGATAACCTAGCTAAATGCTTGCTTTTGTTCGGTGTAATTTTAAATGAAACTAACGACGTCTCAGTGTCATTTTGACACGGCTCTGGCGTTCTCTGCTAGCAGTGACATGAAAAGCTACAAGACACTGTATTAGAGCACATAAGGAAGATTGGCTGAGGGAGACAATCGAGTTTGCTAAATTCCCATGTCTGATAAGCAATTACATGCCAATTGTTTGGGTTCAGCTTTTGCTAGTGTACTTTTATTCCGAAGAACTTTTCAATGAAGATCTCGTTTTTTTAATTTTTAAGGTTTAAACTAATGCACACTAAGCTTTTAACCACTGACATTTTTACTGGCAGGAAGTGGATGAAATCCATCGAAAATGACTAAATCTTACTAAAGATCAAGTCTGACTAAAGATACAGGTTTTAACCTTTTCCAATTTAGAAGGAAGAAACCTCAACCTTGGTCCCTTGACAACACTAATTCAAACTGCAAGGAGATATACAAGGACATCAAATGAGGACCCATTAGATCCATCTGTGGGTTGAAAATTAGGCCTGGGAAATTATATCTGACATGAAGCATAATTACCTTTCAGTGAAAGTGAACATAGATCACAGGTTTCCTGTTGAGGACTCGTGATTCATCTTGCAGCCACCCATTTTATTTTAAAGACTCAACAAAGGATTGGCATCGGGTGTCAGTGCTAATGAATAAGTGTATAATAAATGTCTTCAATGACTGGCAGAGGCCAAGAGGATACGCTGACTTTGGAGCTTTGCAGAATGATTCAATTCAAAGTATTTCTTGAATTGAAAATTGGACTGCAATTTTGTTGCTACACTGTTAGCTTAACAAAAAGTGGCCCCAAAACCTATTTGGACACTTTTGGAGACTAAAGCCACACTTAAAATTGTCTAAATGTCACATATTTGTTGCATATAAAAAATAAAATCAAGTGGCATCTGCAAAACTTTTCTCAGAGTTAACTTCATTTTTCTTAGCTGGTAAATGGATGTGTGAAAAACCTAACTATTGTGTAAAATAATTTTCTTATAGGCGAAATCTGGTCAATTTTAACATCGAGCTCATTTTTTGGTACATATGGAGTGCTGTCAGTACAGACAAAAACGACAAAAATCGGCGTTGCCTATCCTCTTTTTAAAATTCGCACCCTGTTGACTTCAATGGGGCATGTTCTAAACCTGCTTTTAGCCTCTTAACATCCTTGATTTGTCATTATGAGTGGTGTTATTAAGAGTGACCACGGTCAATCTGACTGCAGTAGATGTGAAAGATATTAATAAAAAGGATGTTAATTCAATCAGCTCACATGGGTCGAAGCCCACAGAAGTCGATTGTCGAGTTCACGCGCGCGACCATTTTCTGACTTCAAATCTGATATTGCTGCGTTTGTATATTTCAGACACACTGTCAGTCTGTGTATTAGGATTCAGTGACAAGGATTTTCAGTTCTCTTTGCATGTTACTTTGTTACGCCTTATTGAGTGACGCATTGATCTACCGATGCATTCAAAATGCTAGTTCATTCTGTCTTTACAGGGAATAACACTGATTCTTTCAGGACTAATCGAATCTTTATGAGTGAGTCATTGAATTGTTTACTTAACCAATTCATTCAGAAATACTGATTCATTCAGGAACACCACTGCTGTGTGCTGCTTCCAGATGCGCAACAGAATTTCATGACTTTAAAATTAACTACCAACATTGCGCCTATAATGTACGTTTCTCAAAATTAACTTTTTATTGGAACAGTTTATTGAACTGTTGTATAAAGCAAAAGGGCATCGAACTTGCAATCAGTTTGATAGCTATATTAAAAAGTAGCTATTTTGGTCATATGAATTTCTCAGTGTTGTTTTAGTATTGATTATACTATTATAATATTTTGAATTAGCTTTTGAATTTTAGTACTTAAACTTATTTTATTTCTGTTAGTTTCAAAGCTTCAATAGCTTCATTTTGTGAGAAATTCATAAGTAGTTAGCAGCGTTTTGTTTTATATATTTATGTAATTGTGCTTAAATATCTAGGTTTAAATTCCTGGTTTCCAGGCTCTTCTTTGCTTCAGTACCTCCAGTATTGCTTAAATACTAAGGATATACAAGACAAACACACATGCATTACTCTCGTCCACAGCTGGATCAGGAGTAAGTGTTGCCTGAACAGAGATTTAAGTCTTTTCCATTGACGTTCTTCTCCCATCTCTCTCTGACCCATGTGCTCATCTTTCCTTGAGTCTTTCGGCACAGAAAAAGAGCTTGAGGCGGAGAGGGTCTGTAGGCCTTTCCCTGGAGACGGGGAGCCCATCTGTCTGTGTGTGTCGCTGAAGCAAAACTAGCGGCGGACGGGACGACTCCTCAGAGAAACCCCCCACCCCCAACTTCTACCACAGACGGCAGATGGAGCGCAGCCTCCTCGTTCCTTTGCCATGTTTGTTTAATACATTTAATTAATATTCTACCTCAATAGAGACCCACCGCAGACCCTCCCTCTATCCCTCTTGTCGTGTCATTCGGCGCCATTTCTCGTTGCGCTCCTTTTCCTTCTCGACTCTCCTCGCTTTTTTATGATGGACAGACCGGCATTGGACAATTATACACACAAGAGGCTAACAATGCCCTAGAGTGGTCTCTAAATGAAAAGCTCCATGTGTTTACGTAGTGTCGGATGTATTAATCACACAGCGCCCTCAGGACACATACAAATCCCCCTGAGAGCCTTTCGCTTCAAACTAGCTGTGGCTTCCTGATGCTTTGGTTAACCAATATTGTGCTATGGAATTTTTCAAAGTTTCCCTTGGGTGTCAGTGGCCTAAAATTTAATAAGGCTGTGGTTAAAAAGCAGTTTGTAACAATTAATTTCTTGCAATTTTGACCAAAGGCCAGTTTACGCAAAAGTCGATTGTGGCTTGTTATTCCATGATTGGGACCAGAGGGAGTAGCTCTGACAAGTGCTCCTCAACTAGAGCTAGGGCACATATTTGAAGTGACGTCCATTTGGCAGACACTGATATTTATTGCTAAAAGGTCAAAAATGGACATATTACAGTACTTTGCGATTCTTAGAGCGCTAAAATCAGTCCATGTAAGATTCTCTTGTGTAAATTATACAAATGAATAATTATTTTAGTACACGTTCAATATACTGTAGAATTGTTTTATCATGTCAAATACATTTTGAACTTTCTATTCACCAAAAAAATCCTGGGAAAAAAATCTAAAGAAATGTTTCTTGAGTAGGAAATCAGAATGATTTCTGAAAGAATAAACTACAAAAAACTGTGCCTTCTTTAAAATAAAAAAAACGTTATTTTAAATATAATATTTCACAATTTGAATGGCTCTACTGTGTTTTGATGGAATATAGGCAGCATTAGAGTCTTAAATCTTACCATCCCCAAACTTGCACGGTAGTGTGTGCCAGTGTATATTAAATATAAGGATTTAAATGTTTATTTATGACCTCTTATTTCACTATCAGGGGTATAGAAAGTAAAGAAAATGCAATAAAGCGGTAGAGAAATGCATTCTTTCTTGAAATATATGCATTTTTGTAGACCTTTTTAAATCATAAGACCTTAGTGTTTTAGTAATACTTTTTTGGACACAAATTCATAAGTATAAATATTCATAAGTGAACACTGTAAAAAAAAATTTGGTTTAACTTTAAGTAAGTAACCTGGTTGCCTTAAAAATTTAAGTTGATTGAACTGGGAAAAGTGAGTTAATACAATGAAAAAGATTAATTTATTATCAGAAACTGAAAATAAATAAGTTATCTCAACTAAATAAATTATTTAAGTTGATTTGACAAAAGAAAAAATGTTGTGCTAACAAATCTTGAAAATATTTTTTTAAAGGGAAGATGGTGTTGATGACAGGATTAATGACGTTAATTGTGAGCAACAAAAGGAACAAAAGTCAAATAAATCACATCTGTTTCATTGAAATCATCCAAACTGTCTTTGTGTAATAATGAAGACGTTAGTGGAAAACAGACTGACTGTAATCTGTTTACAAGCACTGAACTGGGAGACCGTCCAACGCCTTAGGGCAGCGCTAACACAACACTAGTCCCTTCAGTTTCCCCCAGATGTACATGGCACATTTCTCTATCAAACAAGAGCATTTACATACGCAGAGCAGGACATGAGCAAATCAAAAGTGTCATTAGCATATGCACCATAGGCTCATTTGACTTGCTAACGTGCCAGGCATGGATTTTGCCACTATGGATACGTTTCTCTCATTTCAAAAGACAAAGGTTATCTGACATGTAATCCAATTTGGAGCATCCTCAGGGCCTGCTTTATTTAAACAAGGCTACACTGAAGCCAGTTTGTCAAGGGTTATTCCTACATGTGCAAATCTGCATAGGGAAATATTTAATTGATTTAAATCACGTAGCACGACGGTGCCAAAAGCGTCCATCTTAGTTTTACCCCCTAGAAAATACCCATTTAATCAAATCAAATATGTTTCAGCACATATGTTCTCTTTTTGTTTTTTTAGTTTTTTTGTTTTTGCAGGACAAGCCAAACGATTCTCTTCCAGGCCATGTTTAATTTAAGACTTTTTTCACCTGAATAATTCACCTATTTATTGAACTGCATGCTAACTGACACACAACCCCATACACATCATGCATTTTTGATCTGCATTCCCTCACTCCATGCTTATTTTATGACCGAGGACTGTTGCACCATTTTCAGGAGAGCTAAGATGCGAATCCCGGATGCAGGACCCGGTTTGATTCAACACTCACATACAGACTAATACTGCCCCCAAGTGGTTACATAACATAGTGTTTTAAACGCTTGGACAGTGAAATGATTTTCTTGCAAGGGACCCCTTTATTAAAAATGCCATTTATATATATTTTCCATGTGCAAAGACTGTGAGAGGAACACATTAAATGTGATATAATTCATGCTTTTTTAGTATCTTTTAGCATCATTGATATACTAATAGTTTTTGTTAATATTTCGAATTAGATTTTACTTTTAGATTTTCCGTTTTCACTTAAGTTTTAGTAATTTAGCTGCTTTTACGTTTTTATTGATTTTGTTATGTCTGTAAAAGTCATATGATCAATATGTTATACCAACATGTTTTTACATTGCTTTATCTCATCAAAATAAGTTCAGAAATGTTCAACTTTTATGTATTTAGTTATATTTTTTAATATATATTTTTAAGTTAAAATGACTTAAACATCCAAGTTGATTGTACTTAAGGCAGCACTTTTTTTACAGTGTATAGTTTTTAATTTAATATTTTATAGTATTCATTTATTATATTATAGTTTTAATTTTGTATTTAGTAATTTTAGTTATTTTAGTACTATTATTTAGTATTTTAGTAATTAGTTAAGCTAAATGAAAATGAGTAATGTAATGCCGAATGCAACTAGAAACCCAGTTTAAAAACCCTGGAATTGAAGGTCTAAGAAAAGCTTGTTCCCACTCCACGAATCAATTCTCGACAAGCTGTAGTATGCAAAATTATTACAAATAAATGTTTAAAATAACAAATGGATTTGGAACAACTTAATTTACATGTTGGGTTGTTTGTCTTAAGCAAAATAAATACAATCTGTCCATTTATCAGAGCCGAACTAACTACCGCCCTCCTCCCTTCACCATCACTAAATCTAGCCATTAACACTTCAGTTTGTTGTGACACTCGTTCTTGTTTTGAGTTCATCTTTCACCATAAGGCTTCCTCGGACGGCCCATAAATCAGATAAATAGCTTAAGAGATGACCTTTGACCTTTCAGGTTTGCTCTCTGGTCACTGGGGCTCAGGACATGTGTTAGGTGGGGGCGTGATAGTGTGTGTGTGTGTGTGTTTGTTTTAATGGGCCTGATGAATGACATCTGAATTCTCATTGACTTTCACTATAGGCTGAATAAACAAAACTTGTTCATGGACTCGTTTGATCAACCCCTTTAAAATGCCAAAAACACAAGCGCCACAAGTTTGTTTTTCAACATAGACATAGAATAAAACAATCAAATCTTCATAATAATATAAAACTTAGACTAACTTACAGGCAAATGTTTGTTTAAATCCACCAAGGCCAACAGTTTTGCTCCATTCACAGGGTTGTCTGTTTAAACCCAGGTGTTCCTACACGACTGTGATTCATTTAAAGCATGCTGAGGTCTGGCAGCTTACATCATCAATCTGTGGCGCGAGAGACTGAACTATGGTCACATTCCATAGAGACAGCTCATAATGACCTGCCACAACAAGATCAAACGCACCTTTCTCAGCTCCCCGTCGTACTGTAAGCGGACAGTAGATGGCGCTCTTCTCCCTTTCACTCCACACACTGAGGTATTATTAGTGGAATAGAGCTCAGCTCATATAAAATACGAAAAGATATCGTTTTATTTTCCTACATTAAGCAATATATCATTGACATGTCTCATGTGAAAAGGTTATATTTTCCTCATGTTCGTTTGGATAACTTATTGTCCTGTGGAAACGGTTTCTTATTTCCTGTTAGTTTTTGTGCCAAGCTAAATATGTTTTTGCCAAGTTTTGCCAAGAAAAATATATGTTTTCACCACTAGACAGAAGGATAGTGTGTGCTGTTTTTCAGCTCTGCCAAGCACTTCCTCAAAAGCTAAAGATTTGAGTTGCTCAGGGAGGGTTTTGTTGGGGTACTTCCTTTCATATGTGGCACTTTATTATATTCAGCTGAATCAGCTTATCAACTATAAAAGAGAAATCAGAAAAAATATAGCTATTTATAAATACATATTTATATTTTATTTAACACAAATAATCGTACATATTTTATTATATAGGCTGTGTATTTGTTTACATTAGATATTTTTAAAATAATTTTAAATATAATCAAATAAATATTATTTTCGATTTTATTATTTTAATTTATTTTTCTTTCCATTTGTATAATATATATATATGTATATATTTAATATATTGCAAATATTATTTAATTTATATACATAATTATATATTTAATTTCTTTTTTATCAAATATTTTTTATAAATATTATTTACACATTTTGTAGTTTATTTGTATATAAAGTATACACTGTATAAACAAATAAACTACAACATGTATAAATATTTAAAGTTTATAAATATTATGTTTATATATAACTTTTTTAAGTATATAAATATTTATTTATATATACTTTTTTAAGTATGTATATATAAATAAATATTTATATACTTTTAAAACATTATAAACATTTAATACTTATCAATAAATACATACATTATTATATATAATTTAATATATTGTAAATATTATTTTATTTAAATGTATATTAATTAATTATAATTTCTCTCCATAAAATCTCATGTAATCTCATTCAGTCTCATTATTTCTTCTCAGATTACTTTTTTTTAATTTCTTTTTTTATTTACAATAACAGCCACCAGAACTGCTTATAAAATAAGCAAAACCTGATTAACCACAAGAACATTTGTAATACAAGCCAAAACGCTACATGAAACTTTAAACAAACTAAATGTTAATTAGTCCTCTGATTCATGACTGTAAAGCATGGAGTGGGCAGAAATGTCTCCATGCAACACAAACAAACATCCATCAATAACAGCTGCACATGCGATATTCATCCTATGGCCTTGTGAACTACAGTTCTTTTTCAGTGCAAATCATCATATTTGCGCAAGATGCTATCGCTTTATGGAAATGCCTTTTCCGAGTTTCAACATCTCGATAAGGCGATTGTTTACCCTGTTAATCTGAGTATTATTCCCTTTCCCAAATTAGCCATGACAAACGAGGGTGGATCATAATGAACTTTAGCTGCTACTGGGAGTGCTGGAGGAACTCAATATCCTTTATTTACTTTGGGCACTGAGTTCCCAGAGGTATTTCAGAGAGCTTTCAAGCATGCAGACCGCTTACTCATTACCTCTGTCGTCTTAAAATACTATCTGTGACTTATTACATTTTTACTTCTTTCCTTCTAGTCCTTTTACTGTTTAGAAGATACTTTAATATTCATTAGATTATCTAATCGAACCCAGTGTTGTTGTTTTTATTATTATTATTTTAATATTATAATTTATAATTATTATTATCCAAGTTTGTAATAATAATAATATAAGCATTATTTTTATTAGTTATTAACACCAAATTGTATTTGTAGTAATAACTAGGGCTGTGAAACGATTAATCGCATCCAAAATAAAAGTTTGTGTTTACATAATATATGAGTGTGTAGTGTGTATAATTATTTTGTAGCCTATATATAAATGCACATATGCATGTATATATTTAAGAAATATTTTCTTAAATATATACATGCATGTGTGTGTATTTATCTATACAAAATAATTATACACACTACACACATATATATTATGTAAACACAAACTTTTATTTTGGAAGCGATATAATCGTTTCACAGCCCTAGTAATAACAATATTGTTATTATTATTAGTAGTATTATCAACAACAAAATTAGGCATTGTTAATAAATAATAATAATATTGTTATATTATATTAATAATTGTATTATTATTATTATTATTTAAGAATAAGACACTCAATCTTTTTCAATAATAATAACAACAATAATAATAATTGTATTATTATTACTATTTTTATAACACCCAAATTTTTTGTAATAATAACTATTTTTATTAAAAACAAAATTGGGTGTTAATAAATAATGATTATTATTATATTATATGTACTATTATCATTTAAGAATAACACTTCACATCTTGTTTTAAATAATAGCAATAATAATAAAAATATTATTTATTAACACCCAATTTTGTTTGTTATTATTAATTATATTATAATGTATAAATATATCATATTATTATTATTGTTATTTTCAGTAGTTAATAATAATAATTGTATTTTTTTAATACAAAGTTATACATTTTTCAGCATTACAAACTTAATCTTTGAAATCATGGAGATATTGTATGATGTTGATGACACTGATGGGGCTTTTGAGGTACAAAAGACAAAAAGAGGTGGAGGCTTAGTATTAGATAAAGATGGGTGATTCATTATGTTTTTCTGTGCAATGTGGGACATTAATACTTCTAATTATAATTAGTTATAATACCTTGTCGAAAGGGATATTCCACATGGACAAACACATCGAGCAATAACAGTTTTGAGTTTCATATCAAGCATTTCTGAAGTGGTGAATCGGCCAGAGAAATATGCCAATTTGAAGATTCCTCTTCAATGACTACTTCATTTAACACATGCCGATCTGGCATTGAGAAACACCAGCCACTCGTGCTGAAGCTTTCCATCTCCTAAAACACAGAATTTTAAGAGGGGTCTAAATCAAGGCTGGTTGCTTCATTGTCCACTTCTACATCCTTGAGTGAATGATAGTGGTGTTTGAAGAGCAGTTACACGTGTGGACAGTAGAAGGCTTCGCTGAACAACCTGTCCTCTGTTTTCTCCAGAGATAAGTGTCAGTTAGAGAGTGAGGAGAGTAACCTCTTGGCCTCCAGGGCTGCAGCTGGGAGAACAGACTCCTGCCACACTGTTCGTCATGCGGGTTGTGTTTGCTTTCTTATGTCAATCCGTTTTAGTGGCAGTAAAAGTTAGGAGAAAACCTCAGTATAGTGGAACTGAGTTCATAACATACGTTCATAACAACGAGAGGTGAAAGGTCAGAGGTTACTTTATAGGTTTTGGTCAGAGTTTTAGTTTCTCGCCACTTTAAAGCAGTGGTTCTCAAACTGATGGGTCTCTGGTCAAGGCCATTAACTAAATGTGCTGTGAGAGTAAAGTCGTAATGAAACGGATAGTCTTTTCTTTCCTATTGTGAATGTTATCCGATTGAAACGGTCTTCTTGAACACTCGGCCCACTGAGTTTAAGGTCTGGTGGATTTAGAGAGTTTGAGCTAATTGTAAGATTTTAAGCTAATATCTCTGCTATGTGTTGCATCACTGTTTTTCCAAAAAGCTGAAACATTTTGGACAGCACTTTGGGTTCGTCATTTTAATTAACTATTAAATAAGGGGTTGATCAGTCTGAATACAAGATTGGAATTCACACCATTTGGGGTTTTAAATAAAGGAATGAATGTGAATCTATAATTGGTAAAAATTCCGCCGTGGCGTGAACAGACACTCCCACACAGAGAGTCCAGGAAGGAGCGTATCTCACCCTCATTACTGTACAGGCCTTGAGGAAGTGCAGAGGTATGACTGATGACAGTGCCAGGATACTGGAGAGCTATTGCACAACAAAGAAAAAGAGTGTGCCTCTGTGTGTGTGAGAGCGAGAGAAAGGTGAAGGAGAAAATCTGTACCGTGACTGATGGAATGTAGTTTCTAGAGAGCCGTACCAGGACCTCAACATCCAGAATATCAGCCACCAGCATTACAACATCACCCCAGAGGCC
Organism: Pimephales promelas; assembly: GCF_016745375.1. The sequence continues at coordinate 1,011,334 of NW_024121521.1, read as the reverse complement.
TGGATCAGCTGCAGCCTTTAAAACACACACACACACACACACACACACCTTCTGTGAACTCTGGATGTTATCTCTGACTTTTGGATACACTTTTTTGGTTTACTGGAGCATGCATTAGTTGTTGGGGGAAGGAAACTGATAATAATGTAATGCTTTTGCATAGATTTAGTTACGTTAAAGCAGTAAGTTGAAAGAAACTTTTAAGTGGCATTGTTAGGTATGACAGGTTGTCATAATTATAACATAATTAGAAATGTTGCCTTGGAAAAAAACAAAGTAAAAATAAAGCTAAATAGAAATATTAAAAAACTAAAAACTAATACAAAATGAAAAAAAAATAAGTAAAATGAATACTATAATAGAATAAGTAATACTAAAATAACACTGAATCTTGGTTCTTACAGTACTGTAACAAATGGCTAATTGATGTTCACTAAATAATCACATTTATTAATAATATTCCAGCAAGTTATTTAGCAAATAGTTCACTAGGCTGTTTATATTTGCCAAATGAATTTAAAAATAGAATTGAATTGATGTCTGCTCATAGGTATGAATATAGAGCGCAACAAAATGTTATAATGATAATATATAAATGTTTCAAGACGTTCCAGTTATTATGATATTTACTTCCATAGGTCTCAAGGGTGACTTTGGCTTATTTTTTCAAAACTTAATTCGTATACTTTTTTTATTTTAAGTTAAAAGAAATAGAAAGAAATATCCTATTTTTATAGGCTGTTTTACTATGACATCAAAATGTAACTCATCCAACTAGATTTTAAGAGTCTGAACTACCATTTGCTTTTCATGGAAACCACTACTTAAATCAAAATCGCGTTGTGACCTTTCTTAATGCCTGACGTAGTAGTTGTTTTATCTCGCATTTGTTGGTTTTTCCTTCATTTTCAGCATGCGCAGACTTTTTGTAATACTTCCCTGATTGTAGTTTTGGTCTTCACACTTCAGTTGGATGAATTTTTGAGGCGCGGTGAGTCTCTGGTTATTCCTCAGAATGCTTTCCATAAAAAATTCATTGTGCCTCTACTAAAATGGAAGAGACCTAAGTTATAGCTTTAGAAACATCATCAGAAAGAGCAAACGGAGACAAGATGACTTAGAAGAATGAAGAAAGACAGAGACTGGTGATGTTCATCCTAAATGACAAACTATAGTCAAAATTACACCACGGTAAAGCCCTCACATCCTCACCGTCAACCCACATCTAATCCCATAATGGCCGCCGACCCCCTGATAAACAAGCACATGTGAGGCAGAGGGTCAGGGATCCACCTCGCTCATCTTACCTCTGAGTCTTTCCAATAATTTATCACTCTCTCTCTCTGCCTTATCTTATCCCGTGAATGAACGGGCTCTCTGATCTACCACCACTCGGGTCATAAAGGTGAATGGAGCAGCTCCAGGTGTTATCAAGACTCAAATGTAGACTTTTTCTTGTGTTACGTTATGGCGTCTTTCCTCCTGAACTCGTCACTCTCTGTAGTTTCTAATCGATTGGTATTATTTGTGAATAATGTATAATAATGTTAAAGTGTTGAGAATTGAACTGATTTAAGAGATTTAGCATGCTCAACGTAAACATTTCTCACTCTTTTTTCAGGATTTTTTGCTGAACAGAAAGTTCAAAATAACAGCATTTATTTAAAATATGTAATCAAATATATAATATACCTAGGCCTCACTTTAAAATCCCATGCAAGCTTAATCTAACATACACATTCGAATTTTGAGCCTAAAACCTCACTTGCATTCGATATTAAATGCGAAGGAGCTTTTGTGTATTTTGGAAAATCACAAAAGGTTGTCTTCTATGGGAAAGGTACTGGATGGATGGAATCAATTTAAGCTTTCCAAGAAGGCTTTTTAAATACTCGCTTTGAGAGAGATGGAGCTAAAATTGAAAAAGACTGCCGTGCATCAACACACGCTTTATTTTGGAGACATTCTTCAACCGCTGCATGTCTACATCAAACTAACGCTCCTTTTGGGCCTGAGATGCCCCTAAAACTTCAAGAAAGACTGGAGTCAAACTTTTATCAGCGTTTGGAAGGATCACAGACGAGAGAGTTCAGTGAGAGTGTGAGTTTCTTTCATCTTGTGGTATCAGTGCCAAAAAACAGGCCGCTGATTAGCAGGTTTTTTTTTTTTTACAGTCATTTGAGGAAAAAATTAAGGTACACATAAAGAGAGAAGGAGAAACTGAGATAGAAATAGAATTGCAGGCTTTGTCTATCATTTGTTTGACCCCAAATCCATTTTGTGCTTTGGCCAACAACTATCAAACACAAGACTGGTAATCATTGGTCATTTCAAGCTGGTGCGATGCTTAAGTTTCATTCGCCTGCCCCCATTTGAAGATCTCCATTTCAAGACCAATTACTCTTTCGATTTGAAGTGGCGAGTAAAAACGCACCCAGAGTCCATTGGAAGTGGACTGTGCCGGAGTTACACAAAACAGCCACATCGCCTTCAAAGGGCACTCAGACCAAATCTAGGACAGAGATTAAGCGCTGTCTCTGTGAGATATAGCGGGACTTTTCGGCATGAGTAATAGGGTGGAGAAGCTCACTGATTTACGCAGCACTGGGGGCCAAGCAAATTGTTTAAGATGGAAAAGGCTAGACGGCCACAACTTGGGCTCCAGATAAAGATAAAATATCAGCAGATAGCTGTACATTTCCATGGGTGTTTTAATAGTATATATGGTTGAAGAAGGCCTTTTTTGACTGAAACAGAATGTGATTGTAGGATCTCCAATGTTTTTTTAGATGCTATATCTAAGTGAGTATTAGGCTAATCACATTTGATTAGCAATGTGTTAGCAGCTTACTGTATAAGGAAACTTTTAAGACAAGACCTTTCAGACTTCCTATGTTGTCTATGAAGCCTGTAGACTGATTTTTATGTGAAGGAGTCGGGACGTTTTTGCCGGGAAAATCAAAAGGATGTGACGTTTAAGCGCACTATCGAGAACCTCTCTTCCGTAGATACGTGAAATTAGTGGCTACAATGTTTAGCATAATGTCGATCAAAAGAGCCATTATGTCAATGTGTCACGCAAAGAAATAAGCTATTAATTCAAACTTTCACATTCCAAGATCTATATTATATAAACTCAAATAGTCGTAGCCTACTAGCCTACTCTGAAATCAAACAAGTATCAACAGTCTAAGTTACCTAATCTGTCGACATGATGCCGGTGAGTCACAAATGCTGCTGCAAACATATCCACAACACATCGCTATGATCAGATGCTTTATTGGTTTTGTCAGCGCTGTAATTCTTGTTGTGTTTATTTTGTTTCTGAAAAGCTCGCAGGGCATATTTTCATCTAAACGTCGCTCTCAGCTGCGTGGACGGCGTTGAGGTGAATGTAAGGTGTCTGCAAAGGTAATTTCCAACTTCTTTTTACTTCTAAGCGAAGAACAAAAAAATAACTTCGCCGTCATTATATCGGGGCCTTGACTAACATTTAGTCTCTTTAAAATTACACGAGTGCTATTTACTTGAGCAGCACGAGCAATAAGTACACTGCAGTTCACTTAAGGCCCACCGGTGTCGCTAATAACAAGGGTTCCCATAGACCTAATATACCCTTTGCAAACACGTACCAAATAACCCATACTGCAAATAACTGGATTTAAGCACCTTTATTTATGAGGGGAAACTGAACCTGTTGTCCCTTATACTATATATCTAAAAAACTATCACTTACTTTGCTAAAGAAAATACAGCCAAATTAATTTGTTATAAATAACCTGCAGATTTATAAAATAAAGCCCAAAATCAAAATGAGAAAATATTTATTAAGTCATAAATTGAAGATTTATGTTCATAAAATAAAAAATTAATTAGGAGCAGAATCGGTGCTTCACTTTTCAAGTTAATGCCAAAAGTTTATTTTTTTACAAAATAAAAAAATAATGACTGTCGATAACAGATATATACGACAAACATACAAATAAAGCTCATTTAAAAAAAAAAAAAAACATTTTTATCCAAATGTTTCACATTTCTTATGTTACTTATGTGTCACATTTTCCATAACCAGAATTTTGCCTAGATTTTTTTTTTTTTTTTTTGGTGTTTTTGCTGAGGATTGAAACTTTAATGAATATTTACAACTTGACCACAATCGCTCAGCCACATAACCAGTGTGACCTACTCATAAATTAACTGGTAAGGTCAAAAAGAGTGGATTTTTTACAAACAGCATGGATGAGCACTTCAGTGGAGAGAGTTTTACAATTCTAGATACAACATGAGGACAGATAGTTTGAAGAGTTTAATTTACAACAAACATAATAAATTAGTCTAAAACACTACTTAATTACTTGTTAGATACATAATATTTCACATCCCAAATCTCAAAATCATATTAAAAGACGTAAGGTTTCCTCACTGGAAACAGATGCTTGTACATTGACACCATTGTAGTGTTTTATAAGGGCCCGTTGTGAGCTGCCTCTAGGGGCGCTGCACCTGCAGATAAAGAGTGCTGTTGCCATGTCTTGCAACTCCATCACCTGAACTATTATAAAGGAAAACAGGCTTTTCCTTAAACAAGCTGCAGTTTATGCTCTGGGACGGGACCGCACCAGCACCCAAGAGGAGCCACTGCCAATGGGACACGGCTCAGATGGCCAGCTGCAGTTTCGTCAGATTCCTCTGGTGCATATTGTGGTGCCGGACGAGCTCATCAGACCTGGCAAACTTCTTCTGACAGTTTGGCCATCTGCAGTTAAAGGGTTTCTCACCTGAGAGAGAGAAAAAGATACAAACATTAGGATGGAATCAGAGGTAAAAGTAGGGAGCAGTAAGGAATAGCAGCATTATTAAATAATATTGAGGTCACCTTATAACACTGGTGTGTTCTATTTCTATTTTTCTCAAATTTTATATATATAAAAAAAAATCTTATAAATTTTGCTTAACGCAAACAATAAAATGCAACCAAGTATATCATTGTGTAATGGATAACAAATCATAAAAAAAAAATTAAATATTATTTAAATAATTAATCTACTTATTAAAAGGAGAAAACACTAATTATATGATGTTTGTTTTTTGGTTGAAAATTGGTAGAAATTCATCAGCCACTTGTCCAAAAACACTGAAATACATTAAAATTCAATATATTCAGAAATCAGAATTTTCCTACAAAGCGTTTAGTTATAATAATCATTTTGTATATTGTTGGACCCGTGCTATTTATGATAATACTAATAACATCTTATATTTAGGACTTTAAAAAAAAAAACTTTTAATTCAGTACTAAATTTATCCTTATAACAAATTGAAAGATCGATTATATATTTCTTTGTTTCATTTATGTGTTATATGTATACAGTACATTATACTGTATGTATCCATTATATTTATGCCAAATTTGTTTTCTGATCTCAATAGTCACAAATTTATTTGAGAAAATATAGATTTAAAATATAGATTATATTCTTTATTAAATGCATAGACGGTCTGCATCTGACTATTTAAAAAAGTTGAGTAAATATTATTATTACATTAAGTAACTCACTTTACTTATGAATACTATAGTTGATTTTTTTTTTCTAGATAAGCAAAATTGACTATCAAAGAACTGGTAACATTTTAAGTTAAAGTACTGGTATTAAATATTTTGGTTTAAATAATCTGTTAAACTGATATGAGTCTATCTATGGAGCCCCTAAAGGGACAGTGATGTAAAAATAAAAAGTCATGGGAGGAAAAATTATATTTCAATGCTTTTGTTTTGAGTTTCTTCATGAAACTTTGCATTTACTTGAAAAATGTTTGAGCTCATCCGAGCAACTTTGCATTTGAGTCCATGTCCCTTTAGGCGCTCCGTAGTCTATGCGTAGTTAAGAACCACTGCAATTCAGTTTAGATTTTTTTAGCATTCACTTTTGAATGCAAACTGATAACATAATGCTAAAGGTGACCTCGGTATCTTCAACTATTGAAAGAGTGGAAAGAGAGGAGCAAATCATGAAAAAATGAAAAGGTTTACGCACTTGTTTTACCTGTATGTGTCCGGGTGTGGGTCTTAAGATGGTCTGACCGTGAGAACTTTCTCTGACAGGTTTCGCACTGGAATGGCTTAACGCCTACACACACACAGGAACATACAAGTGTGGTCACACTCACACACACAAGGAGAGAACGGGTACAGGCTACAGTAGAGAGACCATGCCAAAATGTGTCAGAGAGAAAAAAAATAGTCTTGAATTAAGTATGTGAGATCAATGTCTAAAGAGAGAATGGCCAGATAGCAATACACTTGTGCTAAATGTTAACTCGTAAAACTGTAATGTTTTCACACACTTGGAACGCAAGTGAAAATGTAAACGTTTAGCCGACCTTAAGTCGAGCACTTAAGTTATCACACCTTTTTGGAAAAGATATGGGGAAATTAGCCTCATTAGCATGATTCTACTTGCATGGCAGTGTTTCTATTGGTGAATTCACCAATAGAAACTTACCATATCTTTCTATGGCAGAACTACTGTAGCATGCAAGTTTGGGGATTCTGGGAAATCCAAAAATCAATAAATCTCTGTAACAAGTATTCATGTAAAAAGTATGATAAACTGTATTTCTTCACAAGAAAGCTTAGATCTAATCGTTTGCGTCCCTTACCGAATAGTTTCGCTACAAGGAAAACTAGAGGGAAAACAGGAAGACAGAAATAATAAGGGACAGAGGCGCAAACCTGTGTGTCTTCTCTGGTGTCGTTTGAGCTGGTCTGATCTGGAGAACCTGCGACCACAGTCTGTGAAGTCACACTGATAGGGTTTCTCCCCTATGAGTTTAATACAACCAAACATGTTAATGATAACCTTAGCATTTGTGCTAATGCTAACTAATAACATTTGTGGGTTGTCTTACCTGTGTGTTTACGACTGTGCATCTGTAAGTGAGAAAGTTTAAAGTATCTTTTGTTACAGCCCGGGTAGGCGCACATGAACGGCCTTTTTTCGTTGGTCTCGGATGAACGCACAATGGCGGGTGTAATGCCCGGTACTCTCCGCACGTCCTGTGAGAAAGTCGACAACATTCAATTCGTGCTACAGCACCAAACAAGACATCCAAACCCACTGCCCATGCAGAAAAGCGCTAATGATTAGCATGCCCAGTCGGTTCATTACTGCAGAATTAGCTGTGAAATGATTATTCAGATTTACCCATGCTACTGATATGAGCTCTAACTGTGAACAGTTAGTCACGGACGTTAGGCAGACCTTATTTCACTGCTTCACTCCCCCTGTTCCTCCCGTTTCCCTCATTTGCCCACTGCTAAAGCCCATCTGCTCTTAATTAACCAGTGCTTAGCATAATGGCGTTTCCGTACGCTGGCATGGTAATGAATGAGTGTTAAGTGTTATTGATAAGTAAATTACTAAAACTGTTCTACTGCTGTAGTGCCAGACTTATATATTGACCCCACGGGGATGATAACACAGCAGGCTAAGCAATACACCCCAGCGGGCTAGCATGCTACGTCTGATTTGTATGTGACAGTTTCGTTCAGATAAGCTGTTCTATCAGAGAAGACTTTTCTATCTATCTATCTATCTATCTATCTATCTATCTATCTATCTATCTATCTATCTATCTATCTATCTATCTATCTATCTATCTATCTATCTATCTATCTATCTATCTATCTATCTATCTATCTATCTATCTATCTATCTATCTATCTATCTATCTATCTATCTATCTATCTATCTATCTATCTATCTATCTATCTTTCTATCTATCTTTCTATCTATCTGTCTATCTATCTATCTATCTATCTATCTATCTATCTATCTATCTATCTATCTATCTATCTATCTATCTACTTATCTATCTATCACTTTTCTATCTATATTTCACTTTTCTATCTATATTTCACTTTTCTATCTATCTGTCTGTCACTTTTCTATCTATCTATCAATCTGTCATCTATCTATCTATCTATCTATCTATCTATCTATCTATCTATCTATCTATCTATCTATCTATCTATCTATCTATCTATCCAATCTGTCTGTCCTATCTATCTATCTATCTATCTATCTATCTATCTATCTATCTATCTATCTATCTATCTATCTATCTATCTATCTATCTATCTATCTATCTATCTATCTATCTATCTATCTATCTATCTATCTATCTATCTATCTATCTATCTATCTATCTATCCATCTATCCATCTATCTATCCATCTATCCATCTATCCATCCATCTATCCGTCTGTCCGTCTATCCATCTATCCATCTATCCATCTATCTATCTATCTATCTATCTATCTATCTATCTATCTATCTATCTATCTATCTATCTATCTATCTATCTATCTATCTATCCATCCAATCTGTCTGTCTGTCTATCTATCTATCTATCTACCCCCCCTCCACCCCCCTCTACCACTAGCTGAAAAATCCACGCATTTATGCAATAAGAAAAGAAAGAGTAAACAGAGAAGTGAAGAAAAGCATCCCATTCTGAACAAGAGCAGCTCTGGAGTATCTCTTCTTTTACTGCTTTAAGGCCGCTGACAGACATTAATTAAGAGCTAATGATTTATTATGCATGAGCAGCAGGCAACTGGAAACTGCAGCTTTATGGCTAATGGACTTTTTTAAGTGATTCCTCTTCGCTTTTCATCCTGAAATGCCTTTCAAATCTCTCAGCTATTTTGGCAGGGGCCTGCTTCCTCTCGCATAGCCTCCTCATTGCGTCAGATGGTTCTCTTCAGCACCTTCTTTTTAAATTACATTTGTCTCTTTTTTTTTTTATAAGTTATTTAAGGCACTGTATCACACTTCTAAATCTTTTTTCTTTTTGAGTTATTCATTTTAGCAAGTTGTATAATCAACCTTTTGATTAAGGGTTGAGTATTAAGTCCCTGTGTGTCTTTGTATGCCGTGGCCTGACCTTGGCCCAATGTGAGCACATCCCAAGAGCACAAAGAATCTTAGTGTGTCCTGGGAGTGAACTCAAGTGTGCCTTGAGTTAGAGATACTGACCTGAAGGCCTCTGAAGACACCGTGGGTGTGGATGCGGTACTGCGTGCTGCAGCTGTAGACCATGGGTGTGCTGGGGTCGCTCTCATACCCTCCTGCGTGACTGTTTGTGTTCAGAAGGGAGAATATTTCGTTATTGTGATCAGATGGAATAAAGTGATGCAAACTGATTGCTATACGTATAAATAATGTGATAACATTTTGTGACTATTAAAACATGGGAAAAAAGCAAATGTTTAAAAGTTTGAGATCAGTGAGATAAAAATAAAATGAATAACAGACTAATCAAGGATGCATTACATTTATCACAACTTTACAAAAGATTTCTATTCCAAATAAATGCTTTTTAAAAACTTTCTATTTATCAAAAAATCCATAAAAATAATGTATCACATTTCCACAAAAATATCAAGCGGCACACCTGTTCTTATAAAATCTTTCTTATTATTTTCAGCATATTAGAATGATTTCTGAAGTTATTTTAACTGTAATATTACTTCACAATATTAATGTTTTTTCAAATAAATGTAACCTTGGTGAGCATAAGAGATTTCTTATGATGTTAAAAACATTTTTGTACATTTGTACATGTTTTTTTACATAGAAAACAAGTCATAGTATCAGCTATTTTTACTTAAAAGATTAAAATAGTGTGGAGATCTGTTATTTTGTGGAGGAAAAACAATAATTTAATATACATTTAATGAACAATTTAATTTGTCTCTATACCTGTTTGTCTTAAATTTTATAGTTAATTGCAATGACAACTAGAATATCATTAAGACATACTTTTTGATGCATGTAAAAATGTCAAAAATTGCTCTAAGTTATAGCAGCTCTTCACAAAATGTAATTCTACCTCATAACTTTCCTACTTATGTACGACAGCAGTTCGTACATAAGTCCTTCCTAAATCTCTCCATGCATTATTTCACAAAGTTTGGATGACATATAGAGGGCATTGCTAGCCATAAAATACACAGATTCATGTCTTTGTAACTCATCCTGACATTGGGGCAAATTGCTCCCTGTTTCAAAGAGCAATATTTTTGCCCTAAACATTTGAGGTAGGACCAGTCAGAGAGATGAATGGGGAATGTATGGTCTTGCTCACTGTTGAACTTCTGCCTGAACCTCAACGGTATGCCTTTTTACGTTGCGCTGTAAATACATGTTTCTCAGGACAATTCTGAACCATGTTTCCCCTTTGAACAAAAGACCACACATTATGTTACTGCCAAGATCTTTGCCTTGCTCGAACAAAATTTCACGAATTTTGTGTAACAGTTCGTGAGGTATTGTCTCTATGCAAGACCAGCCAGACAGTTCAAAACAGCATCCTGCAGTAAATCTTCTCACAGTTCATTCATTCACCCAAGCCGAACCACCTTGGTCTTGTGACAGACATGGGATTTGGAGGAATGCGAAGAGCTTTAGATTGTTGGACGTATATAGGAATGATTAAGTTTGGATTGAGGAGCCACAGCAACGCTTCCATGGCAGCCCCCTTGGGATCGATCAGCGTGTCTGATTTTTCCTCAACCGAAACCAGCACCGTCCTTCTCATTTATCAGCACATGAATCATTCCGTCACCCAGGGCTCCACTGACTCTTTCAGAGAGGCTGGAAAGAGGTCACAGCCTCCTCCCGCCTGGCCGAACGTGACTGCGGATTCTCGCTTGGGTCCCAGGGGGAGTAGAGGCTGTCCCATTGTGCACTGATGCACTTCCACCTCCCCCCTGCACGGCTCCCTTCCTCCCGGCGGGCCGGCGCTCGGCCTGGTCAAGGCTGAGGTGCCACTGGCAGAAATATATGGCAGGATATCATTCCCTAGCCAGACAAAACAGAGGCTAATTCTGTATGTGCACACTCTACTCTCTGGCACAAGAGTAGAAAGTTGAGGGGAAATGACTTTTGCTTGAGGGGAATCCGACTACACTGCGCTTTGTTTTTAAACACACTAAAATTTTACTGAAAAACGCATACTTGGTCTCAAAGTTAGTTGTAAGCTGTATGTGTTTGATTCACTAAAAAGAATCAGAAGTAATTCGTTCAGTCGGACTGCACTAGTATGTGTGTGATGCACTGAAAAGAGCTGGCTCATAAGGAATCAGACTACACAGTCAGTTTTTGATTCACTAAAAAGAACCGACTCATTAGAATCATTTACAAGAGTTCAGAATCAGACTACTCTGAGGTGTATGTTTTTGTTTCACTACAAAAAAGCCTTCTTATAATTTTTGGCCTGCTATCAACGCGCATAATCGCTTTTCAGCGTGTTTATGAACGCCGTTGACTTAACGTTACATTACTGTATATATAAATATATGACCAACCCCGTCACTAAACCTACCCGTCACGGGGGTTAATAGCATTAATGAGTCTTTCCCTACCATCCTAGAAAAAAAAAATATCGCTCCCCAGATGTAGATCTACATTTTGCTTCGTTTCGCTCGGACATTTAACGGCGTGTACATGCACGCGGAATCACTCGGACATTAATGGCGTAGACACGCGGATAGCTCAAAATGCGTATAGATAACACGCAACTTGACTTGAAAGTGGCGTGTATGTTTACGCAAAAGTCATGATGTCATGTTGTTATAAGAGTCATTCGTATTGTAATCTGAGTCCATGAAAAAGGAAGTTGTTACTTGTAGGATACATGCGATGTCCAATCTAGCCCAATCTTCATGTTTCTTAAAAGTTATGGCCTGAAGATATCTACATTCCAATATTTTGTTAGTCACAGCAACACATACTATCAACAGGAAGTGTCATGTTTTACACTGCAATGCACTCCTAACATTTTAAAACGGTATTAAAATATGATATCAAATGTTAAACATGCTAAACCCAAGTTGGTCGCACAAGTCCTGAAAAGTGAAGCCATTTCGATCACCCCCTGGTGGCTCGCCGCAGTATAGGTCACAAACCCAACCCCCTCCATGTAATCGAATGGAACGTGAGCCAAACTAAAAAATCCAATTACACTTCAAATAATTTTCAGAAAGATGATTTCTGTCATTTTAGGTAGTTATGTCATTTTATGTCACGAAACCTCACGCAGAGGTTTCTCCTATAGGTTTGAGTCTGCGGTAATGCAGTGCACAGAACCTTGATACCGCGGACGACGGTAACGACGGTAACCTCTGCACGACGTAATTGTCCATTACTGGGATATTTTGGCTTCATTTCTCTACAGTGGAGACGCGCTGTCCATGCTAGCAACACTTAGCTAGGGTTAAAGCAAATTATTAATCCCATGAAACAGGAAATTGTTACTCCATGTCTAATCTTCCCCAAACATTTTTATAAAAGTTCTGGCCTGGAGACAGCTACATATGAAATATTTAGTTATAGACATAGCGCCAACCAGCTGGTGACAGGAACTGTGGTACATATAAATGACTTTGACATAGTCCTCCTATATTGACCATTTAACTACATTTTCCCCACCATTCACTGTTTTCTTAAGGGTGGCGTTGGCACCAGTGCGAGGGCCCATTCATTGCTGCTTGCAGCTTTAATTCGAATCGGACTGCATTGATCATGCTTTCTGTTTCGCGTTGTTAATTCAGTTAAATAAGTAGCGCAGGAAACTCTGTCAATATTTTTGAACAGTTTTATGTAAGAATGCTTAATGAATGCTCTGGCCAGTGTTCAACTTTTTGCAATGAATTTAAATTGTCCTTTCTGACATTCATGGCAATGTACCGTTGAAGAAACAGAACCCAAACCGATGTGGTTTGCACACATACTGTAATTCAACTTGCATTCAGACCTATTATCATATTAAGCGCCAGCTCAAACGAAGCCTATTATAAGTCCTTCTCTTTGCTGAAGCAAATCCAAATCACAGAAGAATTTCCGACATGACAGGAGCGGGTCAAGTCGACCTACCTCTTTATAGTGGATGCCAAAGGGTTGACAGGATTCCACCCCATGCACTCCAACTGTGACGCCATTTGATATAAATTATCGCTGCTGGGATTGAAAACAACAGAAACACTATTTAAGAAAATGTGCATGTACAGTATTTTCCTTTACAACAAGCTCACTTAATATTAAAAACCAGCAACCACTGTCACAAGTAAAGAATGTGTGGATGAAAAATAGCCTTTTTGACAAAGGCATCCTGGGTAACAGCAAATGAATGTGTCATAAGCGCAGAAGAAGAAAAAAAGAAGGAGTTTACCCACACCACCGGGGTGATCGGTTAATCAGGTCATCCCTCTGACCAAAAACCTGCCATACGTTATTAAAAGCCTGTCCGTAGAACCATTAGTTACCCTGCCAGGTGCTCAAACACATAGTTTGGATTTATCTACAGCAACTCTGACATCATAGTGTTTCATCATGGACAGGCAACAGTATACGACGGTATGAACTGGTACCTGGTACTGTGCTTGCTTCACTGTTGAAGGAACATAACAGTATTTCATCATCAAGAGTTTGTTTTGAAAAACTACAATTATGTCATACGGCCCTTTTACATGCGTGTTAAAAATGTTACAGGACTATTTCAATAATGATAACTTTAAAATAAAGGCATATTTAGCACGTTTAATTCTATCAATAGCATTTATGGCATTACATTGAGTTAAATAGAGCCAAAATTAAATGTTAAAATCCCTCACTGTTTTAAAAGTATAGCCACTAGATTTAGCCACTAATTTTGCGCTAACACGATTTTAGCGTGCAAAAATTGCTTACTAGTTTTTTATGTGTAAAGTTCCAGTTTTACAACTCAGTGCACTGACAATGACAATGTTGTGCCTAAAACCTTAAAACGACTAAAGAATTATGATTTACACAGCTTTTGCAGCTCATATAATGCTGTTTTTAACATAATTAATGTTAGTGCTTTCATAAAATTAACCTAGAGTATTCTTTTAAATGCATGACCGAGCCAGACAGTAATACTCACTGTTTCTAAAGTATTGCCATAAGACATACAGTAAACAATATGCAATAACATGATTTTAGTGTGCAAAAATTGCTTACTAATCTATTCTGTGTGAAGTTATATCAGATTTTATGAGGTAATGCCTAAAACCATAAACTTAAACTGCTAAAGCTGTATAAGTCAAATATTTTATAGTCATTTTAAGTAGATAATACACAGGTTTTAACCGAAGAATCACTGTAAAAACAAAAATAAAAAAATCCCTGCATCAAATTAAGTACAACAAACTAAGATGTTTAAGTCATTTCAACTTAAATTACGTTAAACTGACATTTAAAAAAAAATTAGTTCGAAAAAAGTTGAAATTGCTTAAATTATTTTGACGAGTTAAAGCAATGTTGTCATAACTTATGATCATATCATTTCGTACAGTGCAGTGGTTTTAGTGAGCAAAAAAAAATAATGCTTACTCATCTTTTCTGTGTGTAAAGTAATATCCAATTTTACAATTCGATGACATGACAACATAATGACTATAACCTTAGGACAACTGTAAATATTATGATTTATACAGCTTTGTAACTCAAATAATAGCAGGTTTTAACAGATGTCAGTTCTTTTTTTAAACATAATCTGGAAAATTGCTTTAAACGGAGTCAAATACACAGAAAAAAACTAATAGTTTGGTCAGATATAACAGTGGTCTGGTAGATTCTCTGTACAACATGGTCTGGATCTTTGTTTTTTGTCATTTTTGACACACCAGATGGAGGAAGCCTGTAGATGTGAATAGCTTAAACTACATCTGCCTTTGAGATTAACAACAACCTAATTTAACTTTGATAATCTGGTCATGTTTTTATTCCAGTCACCTAGTGCTACCTAAAAAAAACTTTAAAAAAAGAACGCTTAACCTAGAGGCCTGTGTAAATACAGAGCTGTAGGTACCAGGCATTTGATTTGAAAAGCGGCACAGCATTTTGATTTGACGATTCACAGCCGCCTCACTGCGGCCTGTTTATTACAAAGCAGAGAAGCGGGAACTGGAAAATGCGGTTTGACCTGAGTCAGAGTCCTCTTATCATCCCAATTCTGTTATTTTGAATCTTTATGTTCCCTCTGCGCTGGAAAAACAACATAGCGAAAGCATTCGAGGAATGTGAGATGATTTTGGGGCCGTAGTACTCGTACTGTTAGACAAAGTTGCGAATGGAAGTCCTCCGAGAACTGTTAACCACTTATCAGAATGAAAGAATTCAGAGCTGGTCTGAAAGTGCAAACGGGTGGTGGATTAAAGCGCTTGTCTTGGCGTAGTACACACTGCTGTTCAGCACTTGACCTTTATTAAGCATGTTTGACAGAATCCAGCTTTGATTTGGCAAGATTCTGTCAAATGAAATTACACCATTTTGCATTTTTAACCCCTGACACTTGTAATTTGGGATTTTTTGAGCGCCCAGTTTCCTCTTATTTTTCATAAATGTTTATTTTTTATAGAAATTAATACTTTTATTCAGTAGGGACAAATGATTTCTATTTCAAATTAATGCTGTTGTTTTGCACTTTCTATTAATCGGAGAATCTTGTAATATAATCTATAGTAATCTTATAATAATAATAATACATTTTTTCTTGAGGATATTAGAAGGATTTCTGAAAGATCATGTGACACTGAAGGCTAAAAAAACCAGTGAATTTCCCTGAAATTGTACTTTATTTTGACCCAAAAAATGCAGCCTTGGTGAGCATAAGATACTTCTTTAAAAACATTTTTAAAAATCTTACCGACCCCAAACTTTTGAACCATAGTGTATTTTGATAATGCAATTAAAAAAAAAAAAAAAATCCATGCAGAAACTTTATTTGAACATCCTGTACGAACAAGTTTTCCTCCTTTTCCTCCTCTTGTTATTTTACTTCCCCGCTTCCTCTACGTGCTCAGTGGCAGCGTGACTTTTTGGAGCCGCCATAACAGAATTTGAAGCATCTCTGATTGTTACACGGGCCTGGTTAATGAACAGAACTGCATTTGAACTTCCTGCGCCCAGAGTGTCCTGACAACTATCAGCCGTAGCCTGTCTGGACATTTTTCCTATCTTTAAAGATGTATATTAAATTGCATGACGTCTGTTTTTCTGTTAAGGCAGCATTTCAGAAACATCTGAAGCGCAATGATGTAAGTTTAGCAGACAGAGAGAGAGAGGAGTCGTGTGTGAGGAACATGTTTCAGAAGACCTTGAGATGTTATTTGTGTGATGGACAGCCCTACCTGTTGTACGGGTTCCTCAGGAGCAGGGCCTGACTTCCTGTACAGCTGTCAGACGGAGTGTGACAACCGTACACTGGAGGAGGGACAGGATACTGCTGCTCACCTGAAATGCAACACGCGTATTAATGAGAAGCCTTTGATAGCATTGGCCATATATACAGACACACACGCATGTTGTGTTTTCAGGTTTTATTGGGACTTCCCATAGACATAATGGTTTTTATACTTATTCTATCCCTTTACACTAACCCTAAACCTACCAATCACAGAAAACTTTTTGCACTTTTACATTTTCAAAAAACATCACCTCGTATGATTTATAAGCTGTTTTCCTCATGGGGATAGAATCTTTGTGGGGACATTTTGTCTCCATAATGGTTTACCATAGCGCACATACACACACACATACTGTAAAAATGAATGCGCTTTATCTAATCAAAAGATTACAAGCAATATTATTAATTTTAATTTAACAATAGAATTGAGTAATAATTAATAAAATTAAAAGTTACCATTTAAAATGAGTAAAACGTACATTTAAGTCACCATTATGATGATCGGTGTTTGTTTTAGGTTTGTTTTAAAATGACGGTTTTCTGCTTCATTGATTCTGCTTGTTAACATCAGGTGTCTTCAATGTTGGCAATTTAAAATAGAGTTCTTAATTAATCTTTGACGTCTGTGTGTTAGTGAGATATTTTTGTTTAATTTTTGGTGTAAACTTTACTCATTTTAAATAGTTAACTTTTAAGGAATAATTTGATTAATTATTACTCAATTCTAATTTGTTCAATTTAATCAATAATATTGCTTGTGATCTGTTGCCACAATTTTATTGATTAGATAAAGTGTGTTCATTTTTACAGTGCAGACACACACGTTGTATCTATCTATTATATTATTCTTATTGGTCCCACTTTTTATTAAGTGGCTTTAAGTACTATGTACTTACATTGAAAATAATAATTTGATACAATGGAATTATTGTGTACATACATGTTTTTACATTGTACTTACATTTTAAAATTCCAGCATGTAATTACAGCTATAATTAATTTATGTAACTACATTTGTAATTACACAGTTGACCCTCCCCTCACACCTTAACCTACCCTTAAATCGACCCATACCACCACACCTGTCCCTAACCTTACCCGTATCACACCTCAATAAGAGCAAAAGTGTTTTACAATACAACAGGAACACAATAATACATTGTACTTATTGTTCAATGTAGGTACATAGTACTTAAAGCCACTTAATATAAAGTGGGACCAAAAATGATTATAAAATATTATAAAAATACTTATCATGTCATGGTCTGAGGTGTACAGAACTTTGGGGCAATTTCTTTTGTTTTTAAATAAATGTATTATAAATAAACATGATGTGATTAAAGATAGAGATTTTTTTCCTTGACAATACTTTTCTATTGTTTCTCCACCATCACACCTTGGATAACAACATTGTGTTTGATTTTTAATACATTTTGTTTTGAATAATTAAATTGACGAGATTGAACATTTGTTTTTCTTGAGTCCCCCATGGAAAATAACCATGCATGGATGCTAAGAGTATCATAACTTTGCAGTTCCAGCTAAACGCATGATCGAGCATGTGTGGTGTGTAGTCCGGCTTACAAAGGGAATATGAGCGTGAGGGAGGGTTATGGAGACGCAGCCGAGTACACTTCGCAGTTATGAAAACAACGGGCTGAGTTTCTTTGAAGCCATAAAGCACGCAAACCCTCGCTCTCCTTTTCGAGTGCAAATGAGGAATCGCTGCTTTGGCTCATCCGGCCCCCATATTGTGAATGCGTCCCATGGTAGTTCTAAACATTCCGAAAGGGATCTTACATTGCAGAGTCTTCTGGTCACTAGCACCGAGACCTCAGGGAGAATTTACTGCGGCACAATGAACACCAAATCGTCCGGTTAGCTGTTTGCTGATTTTCAACATAATGACGTGCATAAGAGCAGAGAGGACTATGGGGAGAAAGAAGAGTTTGGGCTGATTTACTGTTCAGCGATGGGACGTTTTGTGCAACTTGCCCCCTGAATGACATTACAGAAACCGCTATGTGAGTTCAAAGAGGAAGGGCAGGATCTCAAACATGCAGAGAGTGTTTGCAGATTAGAGTCTCCTCCAATAAATGCATTTATACAAACAATAAAATGTAATTTAGTGCATGGTGTGTATGTGTTTACCCATGTTGCTTTGCTGCGTGATGGGGTCCTCGTGTTTGAAGGAATGGTTGGGAAACTGCGAGGTGTGGTGGGAAGGCGTGTGTCCGTAGTTTGTGCCTCCATCAAAAGCAACTGTGCCGTAACCTGCATGGGACAGATAATATAAATGAAGTCAGAAGTGTTTAAAATATTATTTTAAAACGTGTTTTACATATATTTGAACATTTTGAATTGCCTTATTATTCTGTAACCTTAACAAATATAAATGAGGTCAGAAATATTTTAAAACCGTTAAAAAAATATTTTAAATCTAGATTGTATACCATTTATGTTTTAGACATTTTAGAACTTCCTAATTATTCGGTAAACTGCAAATATTTTCTGTTGAAATGTTCAGTTTTGAAATGTATTTGGGCAAAAGTGATGTCCCTACAAGTTCAAAATATGAGAAACATATTTTAGAATTTTTAAATATGAGGGATGGAATGATTGAGGGATGAGAAATGATTTAGCAAAACTGCAGAGAAAAATATAAAGTATGACAGCCTGGCCAACAATTATGTCTGCACAATTTGGCATGTTTCATTGCAAATAAAACAATTGACTCCAAGTACAACACAATATGCTTACAAAATCTTCAACAGATTTTTAATAATATTTTAATAAAGGGTGAAGACCAGATGTCATTTATGTTTTAGTCATTTTAGGATTGCTTAATTATTCCGTTAACTTCAAAATTTTGCATTTTAGATGAAGTGTCAGAAATAAAAACGACATCAGCAAATCTAGTAGTTGTTATTTAACAGAAACACACAGCTACTCTCCAGATAATAGGAATATTCTTCTTTGGATCCTAATCACCCCTCCATTGCCCAGCGGGGGTGAGCGGACAAGCTGTGCGAGGAAAACAAACGCTGGCAGGACGGTGTAGCCGAGAGCCGACACCAGGTTTAGGGGGTGAATCATGCCTCGGTCTAACCCCAGGTCAGACGTAACATCGTAAATCATGGTCTCCCACCACCATCTTCATTAATTACAAGCCAACCACTTTCACCTCAGAGAGAGAAAAACTCATTAAAGATGACCATTTCTCTTCCACCCTACCAGGTCTCAGCTAGAGCTTTAACCTGGGAGTCAGTGAAGTGCTGGTCACTGGCTCTAAGTGTGGCCTGGCATTGTGGAAAGTGGCAGCACCCACAATTAATTGTAACTTTAGATTTCCCAAATGCAATTTAGAACTTTAAAGTATCAGATGTCTGAGGGAGTGTTAGTGTTTTTATAAATTCCTCTATGCCTGGGGTAACTCAAGCACCCACAACAAGATCTCATGTCTGATGTTATTTATTATTATTGATGATCTTGTTTTATTATTGAGGGCAAAATCTGCTCATCATATGCACGGTAAAAACTTGGAAGTTTAAGTCATTTCAACTTAAATGACATTAAACTGACTTTAATTAGTTGAGTCTTGTATAACTTATAAAAAGGGTTAAAAATTGCTTAACTTATTTTAATAAAAATACCAAAAAGACACCTTGCTATCCTCGCGTACATAAATTAACTATAGTGTCCTGCACCAATTAGTTAAAAAAACATCAAAAATTATATCTGGGGTCTGCATAATTTTTGGTTTGACTGTAAAAACATATGTTGTCATAACTTATTGATTATATAATTTACAGAGTATATATGTTCAAATACATTTTTACATAAAAAAAAACATATTTATTACTTGTTTTCAAATATTTTTAATATAATGTGGAAATTTTTATCAAATAGTACCAACACGGATAAAAGTTGTTACACCAAAATAATGAGAAATGAGAGAAGAATAATCAATTTTATTAACCAATAACTGGCCAAGTGACGCATCATCAGAAAGGATCAAATATTTCTTTTACATTTTTCTTTGTATAATTTTAAAATGTTGGAACGTGCAAAATCATTAGATGTTATTTTTTTTAAAGTCTGTAATTTTTTTTTTTTAAATACAGTCTCTAATACTATAGTTATTGAATTATACTAAATACACATTTATTTATGGTATTTTTGTCTACATGTACATTTACTTAAACAAATTGTATTTTTTTTTTTTGGCTTATCTGAAATCAGTTTTACTTTATTATAATCTTTCAGTTTTTATATATTTATATATTATTAGCAGGTGCAGTTTTTCGTCTTTGTTTTCATGCAATTTGTCATCATGAAAAGGAAAATGTTTCTTTGTCTTGTCTAACTGAAAAATCTTTATTATCCCATAAGTTGAAACCCCAAGCCAGTAACCTAAAGTCCATTATACACTGACACAGCAATGACCCAACATGCATTAAACGCCTGCGTGATGAGGTGTTTGGAGCATATCTGTAAAATAACGAGGAACTGTTTTGCCAAATACAGGAGCATTGAGATACATAATTACTCAAGGCAGACAAATATGTGTGAGGTGATGGCCCTGGTGATGGATAAATCACAGAATGCATTTACTCACTTAATACATTACTGTTAAAACAAGCTCACATCCTGACAAACTACACTCTCTTCAAAAGTTGTCCTATAAAATAGTAATGCACTGTACAAATTGCGCTCATTCCTCATCCTCACATTAAAAAACTGTATTATTTTTAACTGTCTATAAAAATAATTGTATTTGCATAAATGGTTTAGTTTGTCAACGAAGTTCTCCTTAATTAAAATAAAACATTGTTTTTAATACAAATTAATTTTAATTTATTAACAAATTTACATTACATAAAACTTATTAAGAGTGACTTTTAGGCCAATGGTTGAGCAATTTAAATGATTCAATTATAAAATGGATGAGCGGGATGACATTCAAGAAATAAAAATAAAGTACTTTTATTTATTTTTTTAAGTTTTTTTTTTTCAAGCTATGTAATTGAATTCATGTATTAAGCAGACATATTTAAACCAAATAATTGGAATACAATTTAAATAAATAAAAAAGCATGTTATAGGCCCCATAACCAGTACATTTGGTGTTTCTTGTCCCTAATAATTAATAGGAATGTTTACTGACTTTTAGGCCAACTGTTGAGAAATATAAATAGTCCAAATTCAAAAATGTTATGAAACTGAGAGGAATGACATAGCCTACAAGATCCCAACTAAAAAGAAAGTACTTATGTTTTTCAAAAAGTGTTTTACAAGCTTTCCTAAAACGGTTAAAAGTCTATTTAGCAGACAATTAAATGTGTGTTAAGCAGATATTTAAACTGATATTTAAGATAGGCAAGGTTATAGGCCTCATACCAGTAAAATGAGATTTGTGCCCTTAATAATTAATTTAAAAAAATGATATCTATTGACAAATTATAGCAGTTCGGGAACAGAATGAGTGACATTAAAGGAGTTTCTCACCCTGATTCCTGGAGCTGGGCTGGCTGTCCATGCAGTTGGACAGGTAAGGGCTATTGCTGAACATCCTGGGCTGGGTGGGTGGTGGCTGGCTGGCTGTAGGGGCCCCGAAGGCTCCGTACCTGCA
Organism: Pimephales promelas; assembly: GCF_016745375.1. The sequence continues at coordinate 989,430 of NW_024121521.1, read as the reverse complement.
GGCCCCAGTGCCAGTGAACTGTCCAGAGAAGTGCACAGTGAAGGCGCTCAGCCCACAGTGAGGGTCTTCATGAGGGTCGGTCGTGCCCCAGCTGGGCTCCTGCTTGATGAAGGAGTGCGGGGCCAGCGAGCTGTAGGGTGCGCCGGTGTGAAAGTCCAGCATAGGAGCCCACTGCGGGGTGCTGCTCACGGGGAGGGCACAGTTACCGTTCCCCCCTGGCAGAGCGGTTACGGGAGGGAGAAGAGTGTTGAGGTCACGTACATCGGAACCCATTTTCGGGGTACTTGAAACACCTGAACGGCCCAGCTGAGTGACGAGGTCCAACGAGGATCTGGTTCGAGTTCGATTTGGTGCTAAAATCCAAAGTCAAGGTGTCATCGCTAGACGAAGTTGGGTCACGGCCAGTAAAAAGTGCTCTTCGTTAAAAACGGTGTTAACGTTTTCAACCAGAATAGTCCATGTCACAATGGGAGAGGAGAAAACGGGGGCTCAGTTGGGAGGTCCCAGCAGGGGCAAGTTCTCGCAGGCTCTGTGAATGGAGTGAGGAGAGCAGAAGAGAGGTTCCTCCTTTCTTGTGTGTCTGTTTTCTTTGGAGGCCTAGGAGCTCACATACAGAGCCAGTCTGAGGAGTCGGGAGGAGGAGGAGGAGCCAGAGCTAGTGAGGAAAGATGAGTGTAACACTTCATTCATTTACTTCTCCCTGTACAATACTCCTCCCTGTATACTCATACAGCATGCAGGGAGTCTCAATAACGTGTGTGTGTTTGTGGGAGTCGGCGGGATAGATAACAATGATTCAGAGACTGGCTTTTTATGAGTTTTGAAACACATTTTAGCAGACACTATAAAGCTGTTAAATGCACTTCAGACTTTGGCTGCGCAGGTACAGTAATATCTTGAAGTAATATACAAATCTGAAGGACATTTAAGAGGTGGAAATTAATTTTAAATCTATATTGAATTGCATTCAGAATTTGAATTTGAGTTTGTGAAGGGACAGGTCTTTAGTTCTAATTATTGTATAACCATATGCTTCGGTTAAATAGTCTTTCATTTTGTTTCAAGACTACATTTTGAGGCGCTGACCTTACAGCATCAATGACCGCGCGCAAGCAAGCGCTTTATCATTAACATCCATCAAACTTAATGTTTTTTTTTTCTATCTCTCTCTCGCTCAGACGGTCTTATACAAATGCTGCCCTTTTATAATTTAGGGCGACTTTAGAAAATAATAGGCGTAAAAAGTAATAGCCATGCATGGAAGGCATAATGATTATTTTATAAGTGGGTTGTTGCAACAATATATACGAGAAAGGAAATGGTTAATTATTAAACGGCTTGTAATTGTTTTTTGACGTTATTTATGGCAGAGCGAAAAACCTAGATCATTGACTCCGCAACATCATTTTTATTAAAAATGTAAACGAATATTACACAATACTAGTGTTATAATAATAATAATAGGCTAATAATAAATGCTCAATCAATTATTGTTTTTTTATATGATTTAATATCGGATATGTAGCCTAGGCCTAGGCTACTCAAGTGGCCGTATCAGCTATTTTCTCCCAAAAAAAAATATAATAATAATAGCTAATTAGTTTAGCATGTTAACGATTGTATGCAACATATCCTGCTTTCTTATAAATAAAAATATACATTTTAAAAATAACTTAGTTTAGCTGGAATGAAAAAGTCTAAATGAAACGAAAATACTCCGCTTATCTACAGATTGTCTTGTTTCTCATTTTAAATCGTTTTTTAAAACAATTAGGCCTACCTATCCGTTTTTTTTATTTATTATATAGTATTCTGCATTAAGCTTTATTCCTATGTTTTTAAAAAAACTAACCCGAAAGCGTTAAATAATTAAATGAAACTTTTTGGTTAATGATGTTTCAACTAGGCTACTATTAATCAAAAGAAAAGAAAAAAAAATGTTAGGATCCGAACTGTTAAAGTGCAGGACGAATTTCGTTTAGATAAAGTTTCTTATCAAAAAATGAGTCTGCAGGTGCTCGTGTTCATATATGAGCAGTTAAATTATTTAACAGTCAAATAAAAACGGAATGAGTAACGTTCTTTTATTAAACAAAAAAAAGAAGTTGTTTGAATTTTGACATTTTACATAAAATATGTCAGTCGTTATGCAAAGCATTGATGCGCGTTTGATCGATCGAATCAGAAAGAAATTACGCAGGCAAAAGTGCATGTAGGCTATACTGTTCTAATGAAAGTGGTTTGTCTTAGCCTACAATTGGCGACCATCAAGGACGATGAAAGGCCGATGAAAAATACGTGATGTTGCGATGAAGACATGAGGAGGGACGAGTCAATTATAACACTGCACAATCTGCCGCGAGGAAGAGAGGACTTACACACACCCCTACACACACTCCCTCAGCAAGGGCTGAGTTCCTGCTTAACCTCTGGCTCACTGTCTGGAGAAGAGTAATATTACTGAAGTCCACCTCCAGCTTGAGATGGACCTCATCTGGAAGTCCTCATACCATCAGGTTGGAGATGTGAAAACAAACGAATCCTGTATTATATTGTTAGCACTTAGTCAATTCTTAGCTTTAACTTTTAACCAGGGCCCATGGACATCCATAACCATTTACAGAATACGTGCAATAACAGTAATAGACAGTGACGAAGATTTTAGTTCCACAGTGGTTCGAAAAATATGGTGTGACACAACACACGCCCGGCATCCAGACACTTTTATGGTCCAAGATGAAACAATATAACAATGTATTATTAATGAGAGTGAGAATTATGGACATTGTAAAATACTGGCAATCAGTGAATTTATATAGGCTATAGGCTAAAAGAACAAGAAATTAAGTTAGACCTAACTGACAAAGTTGGACGAAAGTGGAAGCGTAATATGATGATACAGACAGTTCCAGCATTGGTGGTCTAAGTGGCTAAAAATTAGGCTAGCTAATAGGCTACATTATATGCTATGTTTGAGTAGCCTACAAATGTGCTAACTGCACAACATATTGCAGGCATTATTGAGACCGTCGGTCGCAAAGATGGCGGCGCAAAACTACAGTGACGTCACGTGAACCGAATGAAAATACGCTGTCCCATAGTATTTTTTTTTTTTTTTTTTTTTTTTTTTTTTGCAGTTTTATATCGAGCAATTTTATGTAACTCAAACTACAACAATGAGCAATCATAGACACAGATAGATATAGGTTTTGAGAATTAGGCTAACCTGCCTCCTTTTCGCGCCATTATTTTAAGCTGTCTTTAAAATCGGAATTACAGTACGAATTTCCTAATTCAAATTTAGACATGAACGTCTTCTCAAGATGTATTTAACTTTACCAATGGGAAGTTCGGAGATGATTTTGAACCCAAAGTTCCCACGTTGGGTGGGCCAGTGGGCCACAAACTTAAAACTTGGCGGAAGGAAAACGATAGTCAATAGTTGCTGTGACTATTCCTCTCTCTCTCTCTCTCTCTCTCTCTCTCTCTCTCTCTCTCTCTCTCTCTCTCTCTCTCTCTCTCTCTCTCTCTCTCTCATATAACTGCTATGCTATATGTATTGTCTTGTAGTTAAAAGTACATATTTACATTAAAAGGAGGAGGCCTAATTCACTTAAAAAAAACTTTTGCTGATGATTTAATCACCCCCATGTCATCCATGATGTCCATGTCTTTCTTTCTTCAGTCGAAAAAAAAAATAGTTTTTGATGAAAACTTTTCTTCATATAATGGACTTCAATGGGAACCAAACGGTTCAAGGTCCAAATGAGAGTTTCAGTGCAGCTTCAAAGTGCACCAGGACACCAGACGATGAATAAGGGTCTTATCTAGCGAAACAATCGGTCATTTATAAAAGAAATAAAAAAGTTTAAATTTTATAAGCACAAATGCTCGCTTTGCTCTGTTCTGTGATGAGCGTTCGTGACTCTCCTGTTCAAACTTGTTCATCAAAATGAACAAATCTTTTTTCGAGTCATGAGTCGAAGGGTCCTAGATAAGACCCTTATTCATCGTCTGGTGTCGTTTAAAGCCCTTTGAAGCTGCACTGAAACTCTCATTTTGACCTTGAACCGTTTGGTTCCCAATGAAGTCCATTATATGGAGAAAATCCTGGAATGTTTTCATCAAAAACCTTAATTTCTTTTCGACTGAAGAAAGAAAGACGTGGACATCATGGATGACATGGGGGTGAGTAAATTATCAGCAAAAGTTTTTTTTAAAAGTGAACTACTCCTTACAGCGTATTTCCACTAAAACTGCCACAAATAGAGTTGATTTGAACCCGGGACTCTTTAAGCCACCTGTACAACAGTGCTATTGGTACTTTGCATGTGGCATTTGGTTCAGCTGACTGCACTGTTGTGAACGGTATCAGCAAATAAATGCCATGGGAGTGACAGAGGCTTTTTTTTTGCCACCAGACAAAAACGCTCCTCATTTTCACCCTCAATATCAGTGACTTTACTATCCTCCCTGTCTGTTTAGGACACACTCAGTGTATCAAAAGGAATTTCTAACATCGGACACAATGACTGATCTTTTAGAACCTGTGCATATTTGCGAGTGTGAGAAAGAGAGAAACAAGGCATGAACAGTGGGGCATTGTTTTGAAGCAGACAAGGCAAAATTCACGTCCAAAGATGTAACATTGCATTTCGCCAAAGGCTGATAAGGACTACGATGATTCATTTCACCCTCACATCTGTGGCTAACAGAGCTTTTATTTATTTGACAAAGATAGTGTGTTCTCTGTCAGCGTTGACATCCGTTACATTGGTCGTCCATGGTTTTCGGACCTGTCCGTTTCATTACTTATGACTTTAATCACAAGTCTTCTCATGTTTACAATAAATCGTCGCTTCAAGTGGAATCTGTTAGCTCAAGACTCCACAAGCATAGTCAAACTTTGGTGTCCTTTGTCATGGGTGAGCAGTAACATTTCTCATTTCCTTTAAATGCTCTCCGAGGACTACAAGAGAGATTCATCAAACGAGTGGAAATCATCTGGGGCTATCAATTAGTCTGCTGTACAAATGGAGTCGGTAGAGGATCTACCTTGAAGTCAGATCTCTTTGATGCAATAGCGAGCTTTGGAAAAACAAAATATTTTCAGGGTCACTTGGACCGCTGTGTTTTTCTTGAGCCTGTGGAGCACTTGGGTAAAAGTCGGCTAGGTTTTATTTTAAGATAATTTGTTGTTTGCTAAGTGGAAAAATGCATTTGAATGGCCAGGGGAGCCATTCTTTTTCTGCGCTGTTGTTTCAGAAATGCGGCATTAGACATCTACAGAATTTCTCCGAGCTCTCGTGGGAGCCCAGAAAAACCTATGGTCTTTTTTTCAGAGCAGAAATAGCAAAGAGTGGGTGTTGCGTGTGTGAACAAGGAGTTCAGCAAAGAAAATGAGGTGAGACCTAGTGCTAACTAAAACTCATTGGCCTGGTTTCACAAACAGGGCCAGGATTAGGCCTTAGTTCGATTTAAGTGGCTTTTTTTAACATACCTTGGAAAACAACAACATCACTGGTGTGCATCTTGAGACAAAACAAAAGCACTGACATATTTACACTGACACATAACCCGAAGGCTGCGGGTTCGATTCTCAATACCGGCAGGAAATGACTGAGGCGCCCTTGAGCAAGGCACCTAACCCCCAATCACTCCCCGGGCGCCACAGCAAAAATGACTGCTCACTACTCCAGATGTGTGTGTCCGTGTGTGTGTCCACTACATCCTAATGTGTGAGCACTGACTTGGATGGGTTAAATTCAAAGGACAAATTCGGAGTAGCATTAAACAATACTGAAATACAAGTATGTGTTACCATACTTGGCCTTCACATGTCACTTTCAATAATTGAAGTTTGGCATTAGTTCTGTAACTTTATACACAAACTCTGAGGGTCATATTACAGACAGACAGTTGTTACAGTAAGACTCGCTCAGTATAGATCATTGAATCAGTGAGATGTTCACTCGTAAACAGCTGCAACTGGATCAGTCCAATTCGCACATGAATTGGTTAATGCAATCTGTGTGAACCGATTCATAAGAATCAGTTTGAAAGCATAATTCGCTCACAAATGGCTATTACATTCTGACTCGAGATAGACAGACAGACAGATACAACAACAAATGATCACAAGTGGAAGGATGGGTACATGACTAAGTTGAGCATCTTCCATCTACCCTTTAGTTTGGATCTCTGCCTCTTGGTGCTGCCAAAGAGCTAGTTTAATCCAAGCCGTTATTCCAAACCTCTTCAGCTTGATGACAAGATAAAGGACTTTGACACAGTGACTTCTGCTGACTTTTTCTTTTCCTCGCTCTCCTCTTCCCCGAGTTGAAGAGTTGAATCCTGGGTCAGCTGCTTTCAGCAGAACGCCAGACTACAATTCCAGATGGTGAAGTAGGACCAGATCTCAGCTCATCAATTTAATGAGAACTGCCTCCGCTTAGCCACGTACTGCTCCTTGGCCAACACTTCCGGCTACACCAAGGCCTAAACGTTTGACAAATAAAGACGGATCTCAGTTAAATGTTTAAGGGATGGCCTTCGTGTTTGAAAGTGGCAGTGTAATATGATGCAGATCCAGCAGTTTTCGTGACCTCTTGATAGCTTCTGAGATCGTAGTGACTGAATGTCACCTTTTTAGACGTTTATAGACACTTAGGATGAACGAAATAGGAGAGACTGAAGCGAAGGAAGTGATTGTTTATATTTAATGAAGCAATTCATTAATTCTGTGATAGTCTACTCTAAATGATTACACTGAGTGTTCTTTTCTGTTCTTCAGAGTAAAATTTATAGCAACAATGACCTCTTTTCAATATGATGTTGTCTGGTAATGTTTGTGCGTAACTGTTACTATGAAAGCAAAACGGCTGGCAAGACGAGAAGCAGAAAAGATAAACTTTAAAGTCTTCATACATCAAAACAAAATAAACTTTCAAGGCCACTAACGCTGCCTCAGTGATAAATCAAACCAGCCGACATTTTCACCAAGGAATCAAATATTTCTGTAAAGTAAACAACGGGCATGACTCATATACAAAAAAAGACAACTAAGACTTTTTACATTTTTTTTTACACCTCATAATTCATATTTAATTAAAAATGTCAACAAATTGATCCTGTAAATTCCCATTTGTCAGAATTTGATTCAAGCTGTGGGCCTACATTTTCTCCATTTACATCACTACACTCTAAAGCGTTATATCTTTTTTTATTTCTCCACTAAATTTCATTAAACATATCTTTCCTCGATATATCAAAATGAAGAACTACCAATTATTTTCGTTGAACCTATTGAATCGGTTCATAGTCATAGCACTGATGACTATTCATTGATTCATTCAAATGGAGAATGATATGATCGATGATTCACGAGTCAGCAGCAACGCTGCTCTAGTCGGAGCAAAACTCACTGAACTGGTCAAGTCATAAATAATCAAAATGTGCCAAGAACGTAAGTATGATAGCCTATCCTCAGCCAGAACTCGGTTGTGGAGGATTTATGTTGCCTTCACGTATCGGAAACTTTCCCACTTTTGAAGTCGTGATTACAGCTCGTTGCATTCAAGTACTTTGTAGTGGGGAGAACAGGAACCATTGAACACCAGGTTTATTCTCACCTATTCTCACTATTTGTGAAACTCATATTAAAGTCAAAATGATCCTATGGCCCATTATTGACAACCATAAAAAATCACCACTTTTTGGTCTTGCTGACGGTTCGGATTTTGCTGTAAATCATACGCTTCAAATGGTTATTATTAAAGGGATACTCCACTTTTTTGGGGGGAAATACTGCAGGCTTGTTTTACAACTCCCCCAGAGTTAAACTGTTTAGTTATACCATTTTTGAATCCATTCAGCCTATCTGCGGTTCTGGCGGTACCACTTTTAGCATAGCTTAGCATACATAGTTAAAGTGGACAAGACCATTAGCATTTCTAAAAAAAAAATGACCAAAGAGTTTAGATATTTTTCCTATTTAAAACTTGACTCTTCTGTAGTTACATCGTGCACTAAGACTGACGGAAAATGTGGTTGCGATTTTCTAGGCTAATATGGCTAAGAACTATACTCTCATTCCTGCGTAATAATCAAGAAACTTTTTTGTCATACCATGAGTGCAGCAGGCGTAATGAAAAATAGGAAAAATATCAAAACTCTTTGGTCATTTTTTTTTTTTTTTTGAGAAATGCTAATGGTCTTGTCCACTTCAATGATGTATGCTAAGCTATGCTAAAAGTGGTACCGCCAGAGCTGGAGATCGGCTGAATGGATTCAAAAACAGTAAAACTCAACAGTTTAACTCTGGGGGAGTTGTAAAATGAGCCTATTTCCAAAAAAGTGGAGTATCCCTTTAAGAAAAAAAAAAAGATGTATAAATAACAAACATTAAATAGCAAACATTTTGAGAAGAGCAATGAGAATGTTTCCTGTTAGCTGGGTTGTTGGTGCTACACAAGGCCTGAGGCATTAGAATATGCTATTAAAATATCTTGCAGGTTGTTGTGGATTTGTGGTGAACTGCCGATAAGGCAATGGCTGAGAATCGTCTGAGATCCGCTGAGGTATTTAAAACACTGCCTTGCCTTTAAAACCCCAAACGCAGAGAAATTCAGCATTTAAACAGATACGGGAAACCGTCCAACCTAAACCTAAACACAGAAAGGGTATCAGACAGAGTGGTACCGCCAGCTGCAAGGCCATTAATTAATTCATTTTGGTATGCTCATGCTGGAACAACCTTGAACATGTGGAAAGAGAAAAGAAAAACATCAACATTTGATTTAATTGGAACTCTGAGGGGTTTTAACAAATGCCCGAACCCCTTTGACTTACACATCGTCCTGTCAAAGCACCGTTATATATTGCTCTTATACATTATGTGTTATACATACTATTGTTCTAAACGCAGGGTGATAGTTTAGGATGGGAGACATCGTGAAGACTTTCGCTCTACAAATAGCACACAATGGAACACTTATGGAAAAAGGGCTCCTTGTTTAATAAAAGCTGAGAGGTCTATATCCTAAGCACACACTATCAATCTCTGGAGATGAAATTTTTCAGTCTCCACTTAAGTTTATGGGGAGAGAAAACTTTACAGAGGCTGGCGGGGCTCCAGGAGAGAGGAGAATTATGTCGAGACGTTTCTTCAAAGATAGTATCTCTATGTTTGAGCGCCACGGCATCAGTTTAGTAGGAATCGAATACCACGTCTACAAATCACGATGAAGTGCTTATCTTGAGCCAGATCATGAGCGCTGAACTTAGCAACAAGTCGACGTTGTTGCAGAAAAGGGATCAGATCTGGAAATAATAAATGCTGAGGATGAATTGGTTTGATAAAAAGTCAAAAGCGCACCAGCACAAGGACACAAGGTTGTTGTGGGTGTAGATAGAGGATCTTGTGATGTTTTTGGATCCATGACTCAGCTAGATAGGGATATTGTTCCGTAGTTTGTTTGTGTACTGGTTGTTTTCGGTGGTGAGGCACGCTGTTGCTGACTACGTGCTACTGTCTAAGCGTTATTTGAGGAGACATTCTGTTCTGTATCTTCAAATCCACAACACATACGCTGAACCATTTTTATGGTTCAGCAATTAAAAATGCTAGTTTGGCATGAAGACTCTAGCAAATCCTTTCATGCCAGATCATTTGGCAACAAACTTACAAGAGTACAGTTACTTGAAGAGAGATGTCTCTGACTGCGTACGGGTTCATGGGCTGGTCAGGATAAGGGGCTTTCCGCAGGGAAGACTGTTTTCAATGTTATCATTTTGCTGAAGACTTTCACTCCAATTAGAAATAAAAACATCAACATTTTTAACAATGATAATGTGTTAGATCACGCTTAGTTCTTCCAATATTTTGTGATGACTGCTGTTGATCATTTAAATCACCTAAATTGATTTGTTAATTATAATTTTAATTAGTAGTTGTTCATGAAATTGCTTTGTTGTGGTAGTCATGATAATAAACACAAATTTTATCTCACAATTGTAACTCTCGAAGGGAAACTTTGTATCTGCAGATTCCAATTTGTTTCTCATAACTGAGATTTTTTTTTATCTCGTAGGTGCAACTTTTATCTCAAAATTGTGTTTTTTGAATCTCTCAATTGTATCAATTGCGACTTTCTCATAACTCACAATTTGACATATCATGTTAATACTTTATCTCACTAGCTATTTTTCTCAGAATTGAGACTTTTTAACACAATATATTTCCAGTCTTTCTCTTTGGCATTTTGCCAGGACAATATAGATTATATATACACTGATATGATCAGCAAACAACATGCGACTTTTCTCAGAATTGCGACTTTTTAACACAATTTAACAAAATATCTGGCTGTTGCGACTCTTACAATTGTGGCTTTATATCTTGCAATTATGATTTCTTATTACAATTATGACAATCTCGCAGTTGTCACTATTTAACTCAAAATTGTGTCTTTAGATCTCACAATTGTGACTTCACTTGTATCAATTGCGACTTTCTCATACTTGCTGCTTTAAATCTCGCAATGGGCTCTATGCACGGCGGTATTTCCGGTGAAGGTGTAAGGATGCTCGATAACTTCCGCCGATCGTAGAGTCCAATGCAATACCGAGAATTTATATTGAATTTTATACTCCATGGTTATACTAAAAAAACGTTAGTCACGAAAAAAGATAAAACAGACACCCCTCGTTGTGTTTATGCTTCTTTTTATTTCTATTCTATTAAATAAACAGAAAATTACATCTAAACGTATGTACGTTTCGTTTCAAAGACGGGAGGACAGTAAATTTTGAAGACTCTGCCATAATCCCGTTTTCCTCGGTTTTCCTCCGCTTTAATCTCCACAACCGGAAACTGTTGAGCATCCTTGCGTCAAATGTGGAACTTATGCGTGCATATAGCCCATTGACTTCTTTATTCAGAATTGCGACTTTATAACTAAAAAAATACATTATATCTTGCATTTTATTTATATCTCTTTTTTCAGAATTGCGACTTTACAAATCAATTGACATTCTATCTTGCACTTATTACTCTCACAGTTGCGACTTTTCTCAGAATAGTGACCTTTAACGTACAATTTGACAATATGTCTTCCAGTTGTGACTATCTCACAATTGTGGTTTTATATCTTGCAATTATGGCTTTATCTCAGTTGTAGCTGTGTGACGTTATTTCTTATCTTAAAATTAATCTCGCAATTACCTTTTTTTTTACTTTGAGGCAGAAACTAGGTTCCATAAGAAACCCCTCAAATCTTACCAACTTATCCGTTTTTTCTTAGCCGGTCAGCAGGGTGAGCAAGTCAGTGAAAGCACACTATATAAACACTCCTCAGGGACCAGAAAGTGATCCATCATTGTGCACTGCCATTGTAATGCTTCTAAGACTGATTAAGTCAAAGCCAGCTAAATCATCTGAATTCCTGCTGTGCTGTGGCCCTTGCTTTCTAGATTAAGATGAAAAGGCCTGCGCATTCCTCATTTGATAATTAATGATGCAACCGTAACGCGTTTCTGACGGTTGCGTAAGAGCTCATTAGCCATTACCTCCAACAACACACATTTGGATGAACACACTCTTTATTAAAAGTCTACAGCCTGAATGAAGCATCAACTGTTTACATTTAGTTAAAGAGCATGTGAAAGGTGAACGTCCTCTCACTGCAGTCCAGAAACACAGTCTGGGTTCGAGGAAGTCGTAAAATATATTTGTAAATGCAATAAGGGTGATAGACGAAAAAAAAAGTCCACTCGTGGCTTCCGATTTTATTTAGGAATGATCTAAATTTAGAGGCAGTGGCACCAATAAGGCAGAATGGAACTGATCTGAATCTAATGACCTCTGAGCTCATTTTTCCTGTAATCTGACAGGTCGTAAGGTTGCACCAGTGGTCATTAATCTAGCAGTAGGGGATAAATACACATCTCTATTTCCCGCTGAAAATCTGACAGATTGATTCGCAGATTATATTGTGCTAAAATGACAGAGTTAAAATACGTAGATGCAAAAATCACTCCTTCATATGCCTTTTTTGTTGTTGTCTTTGAGGGGGAGCTTGGTTATTTGAAAAGTAAACAAGATATCCAATATGTGGAATGCCAAATGCCAAAAAAAGATTTATTTGGGAACAAATCAGTTCTTATTATTTGACAAAGGAGCTGCCACACAAAAATAAACACAGTGAAGAGTTTTGCACTGAGATCAGCCAAATCTAAGGTCCATGTAAAAATGTGTATATATTGTTAGCATGATGTCTAATCAATTAATAGGCAAGCGATAATGTCTCTTAGGGTCCTTTCCTAGATTATAACCACCTACCACCGAAAGTTATTAACTATTTGAACACAAATTAAACACATAATTTTATATACGGATAGTTTAATTACAAAAATACCTTATAAAGATTATGGATCAATAAAAACAGCTATGAAAAAAATGAAAGGCTGTTTTAGAAAACGGTATAGGATATGCCATTCATGTCTTGTGCAGTATGTGACAGAGGGAGAGGGAAAGAGAGCAATTGAGAAGCTTAGCTCATCACTGAGGAGCAGTTAAGGGTCGCTGACTGAACGTAATGGTGCACATCATTGAACCCTCACTGAGGGGGCGGTATCCATATCTATTTTCTCTCTTGGTTACAGAAATACTCTGCAACTTAAAATATCAAAAGCAAAATGAGTCTGAAAAAAAAAAGCTTGAAGATTTAGGTCATTATTAAATGTCGACAAATAAACGCGCTTTAAACTTGAGCACCAAATTAGCATACTAGAAGGGTTTCTTAAGGATCATGTGACACTGAAGACTGAGTATTGATCCTGAAAATCAGTCATTTTAAATTGCAATGTCACAATATTACTGTATTTTTTAATCAAATGCAGCCATCGTGCAGCTTATTTTAAAAATATGGGGGGGGGGGGGGGGGCTACCTAGAAGAATATTAAGTCTTTGTCAAATACTGTATGTTTATTCGTGTATGTGTATATACATATTTAGAAGGTTTATTGTGATTATATAAACACTAAAATCTGTTTTTTGTTTCGAAAAAATATTTTCATGATTTAATCACAACATTTTTTTCTTTTGTCAAATCAACTTAGATAATTTATGTAGTTCAGATAACATAATATTTTGAGTTTCTGGTGATTACATTAATCTCCTTCATTCTATTAACTCATTTTCCATTTCAATGAACTTAAAATTTTAAGGCAACCAGGTTACTTAATTTTTTTTAAGTTAAACCAACAGCATGTTTTACAGCCTAAGCTTGATTGTGAAAAAAACCCCTGATAAACGTAACCACGTAACTTTTATAAGTTTTATGAGTGTAGTACTTCAACCAAGACCCTTGCAATACCCTTTAAAAGTTAGTAACTATATACATTTGTGGCTTAATGGATCTCAGTGTGTCATTCACTAGTTCTGATTTAGCACAAGGGGAGGCTGTGTCGAGGAGGAGGCCGGACGGAGTAGAGACTGGGGGCACACAAGTTTTACAAGATTCCCTGGAGTGAAGAAGCGCTCTCCATCATCTGGTTGTGACATCCCACTGAGTAAGACTTATGGGCTGACACCTCAATAGGGACATGGCTAATGCGGGACGGCATGTGGGTTAAGATAGGGCTCCTGATCGCCCCCACCCATCACAGCCGAAATGGCTCATCCTTTAAGAGGTGCACATTGCCGGCTGAACAGATATATAGGTGGGGATAAAATACTCACGTATGGGGAGTACCGTGTACCCGTGTGATCGCTTCTTGTCTCTTCAGAATTAAAAACGTATGGGCCTGCCATGGTGGTCCTTGAGGGGTATAATTCAATCAAAACAGCCGTCCGCTGAGCATTCTTATTTCTCACTGGATTCGTAGTACGATGAGAAGATTAACAACTGGTTGAAAGAGAGAGCAGTCAGAACTTTGGGTTTGGGCTAATTTAAGGCCATATAAATGATGTGGATGGTGAACTTTAAACTCTGCTGACCTTTGACAGTAGTGGGAAGGCGGAGATTATCTTCTTGTCTCTCAATGTGAGGTAAGATGAGAAGGCCAGAGTGTAGGTGATTCACAGCTGTAGAGGGAGAACAAGACTGCACTGCCTTTCTTTTTTTTTTTCTTTTTCTAAAAGGAGGGTCTTGGCCTTGCAAAAAGTTAAATGTAAATATTCATATGCATGCTTGTGCTCTAGGTTTAGAGCACACTTTTGTCACAAAAACACAAGTTATTGAAAGAGAAAATTGTGGCAGGACAATTTTAATAAGTGACTGTAATGTGTCTGTTCTTTTTAGTGAATCAAAAACAGCACATCCAGTGTAGTCAGATTACCAAACAAATTATTCCAACCACTGGTTTAATTTTTTTCATTACATTTTTAACCCAACGTTTGGGTTTGTCCATATTTGACCCAAAGTTGGGTTAAAACAACCCAGCATTTTTTTAGAGTGAATGAGTTGGTTCATTTTGGCGAATCAAAAACATAAACTGAATGAATGATTTTAATCAGTCAGTTCTTTTTAGTAAAATATAATGCAACCAGCATAGTCCCATTCCCGAAATGATTGAAATGAGTTGGTTCTTTTTAGTTAATTTAAAATACTTAAATCAGCGTAGTTACTGGCTTGTTTTTAATATGACAGTGTGTAGTTTAAGACAAAATATGGCATTCTTTGGCAAGAATCGTTATAAATTTAATTGATCAATTTATCTAATCATCTGGCAATGGAATGTTCAGAAATGGAAGATTATTATGAGGTACTGGACCCAGCACCATTCAGTTCTTTATCATTTCTAAATCATGGTGCAGAAATTAAGCAAAGCACAGTGGCCTAAACATGTAGCGACAGCAACCCCTATAAACAAAAGCGAACTTGTTTGCGCTGAATGTTGTTCTAAACTTAAACGAACACACAGCGGCCTAGCAGTGCGCATACGGGTCAGGCTAATTTGCTGTGGCAGTCAGGACATGGTGATGGAATGTGAATGTCAGCAGGCTCTGTATTTACACACTATATAAAACCGACTAGTAATTAACACTAGGGCCCTCCCGCGCTCAAGTGTAATTGACTGTTTCAAAGGACTGCCACTTCATAATCCAGTGTGTGTATTAAAATTACGCTCTCCATATTGCCCACTCCTTCTAAGGATAAGGGTCAGTACTGCTGGCACAGTGGCTGAAACGCATAAGATTTCTTTACGAGGACATTAACATTTTGACATATTAATAATGAGTAAGTGTATTAAGGTGAACCTCTAAGGGACCTTGCGATTTCATCAAGAGGTGCACATTTGCTTTCTGCTGGATGATTTTAGTGCTAGGCGAACTGTTTTTGTGAGGCATGTTAATTTGAGATGAAAACTCATTTATTTTCCAAAAATATAGCTTATTAAATATTACCGGATGGGCTAGTGTATGTAACATTATAGCATAAACCATGTTAACGCAAGAAAAAATAAACAAAACAAGCTCTGCAGATGAGAACTTTTTTTTAAAAATGATAATAATAAAAAAAACTAAAAACAGCTCATGTGGATCAACCAAAGTATCCACTTTCATTGTGACCAGTGCCGCCATATGCAACACATTTTATTTTGTCATGTTATTGCCCTAACATGTGTCCACGCGGTCCCCACAGCCTATTTACCAAGGACATAAACTTAATGGCAGACTCATTTGCATTTGTTAATTTGGCTTGATATGTGCTAATTGATTCTTCTTACTTGTGTATTTTAATTATCGCAAGTTATAGTTGGCCACAGTTTGTGTACCAAATGTAAATTAGCAATGTTTGGTCATTAAATGCCCTCTGAGGAATGAGCATGCTTGCCTGGGAGTAATGAGTGTTAATTAGCTTGTGCAGCATAATTAACAGGTTTTATGTGCAACACTTACATTGTTTAGCGATGGGTTAACATGATGCTTAACTATTTTAAGAAAGCAAAAAGTAAAGCTGTTTGCAATAATGAACATTTATTCAGTTAAATTATTTGGAAATCAATATTGACTGTATTAAATCATATGGAGGGTATTAAATATATCTAAGCAAACACATTTGAAACATTTGAATACAACAGCAACATTACCAACGTATTCCT
Organism: Pimephales promelas; assembly: GCF_016745375.1. The sequence continues at coordinate 973,323 of NW_024121521.1, read as the reverse complement.
TTCTAATCCATATCAATCAATTTTGCGTCTTTTTTGAGGCGTCAAACCTTCGGATGACATAAATTCCTCGATTTTGGCAATTTGGGCCATTATGTCAGATTGTTTCCGTTCCTCTTTTTCTTCAGAACTAGATGCCATAGGCCAGGTTTGTTTCTCCAGGCTCAGGAGTTTGGGAGGAGGAACTGTAGGAGTGCAGTCTTGTCGCAGCCCATTACCCACAGAAGAAGAGACTGGACTGCCACTCGGAGATGAGCTGTAGGAGATAAGAACTTGATTCTCCTGCGGGAAAATAAAGTGGGTCATAAAAGTGCCATGACACTCTACCTTGATTTAATTCTTATGGACGTATTAACAGCAACGAAAAGTGAAATCCACCAAATTTGGTCTACTGCCATCATGTTAAGTCATACATTAAAGAAAAAAAAAAAAAAACAGGCACATTGAGTGTGTGCAGAATTACATAAATTAATTTAAATAGTTAAAAAAAACTGATGTTCTCACAAATAGTGTTTGCATGTGTATTTTATGGATTTCGTATTTTATTTCATCTCATGGAAAAAAACTCCACTTGTAAAAAAAAACAACATTAAAAAACATCTATTTTGATTGATTTCATTTGAGTAGTCCAGCATAAAACATAGTTGAAACCAGATAACCATGTTACTGAAAACAACAGACTGCAAAACGATCTCTGGTTTATTCTCTATTAGTATCTTAGCTCCCTTTGGAGTTGGGCTGCGTTTCTGTGATTTATACTCAGGACTTTTTTCCTGCTGTTTTCTATCAACATTTAATTGAGAAAAATGCTGCCATTTCACCCTGCTGAAATACTTCTGGGAATGGTTGTCTTTGGCGTTAACTCGCCTGTGTTTGTACACTTACTTTCTCCAGTAACATTTCCGAAAAAGACTGCTTGATTGCATTCCACTCTCCTTGACAGTCGTTCTTTTGGTGGGGACGATTGCTTGGAGTTTCCGATTTGCCAGGTGTCTTCATTACGGCTGTGAAAATAGGATTTGAATTTTACATTTACTGTGGTCAGATGTTGATTCTTATTATTGAACATACTCCATTAACATTACAAGACATGCCTCTTTTTGCCAATTTATCCTTCATAAAAAGGGGAGCACATAATGGAGAAAGCTCTTGAAATCCTGAGGACCACCGCTCAGTTTTTGAGGATGTTGGATGTGGCTTCTTTTTCCCTTTAATAAAAGTCTCCCATGCAAAGGATGACTGATATATACTATTTCCAGAATGGTTTGAAGTATCTCCCATTGAAATGCTCTTCTGGTCAACATCTGATTGGTCACTTTCTGTTGTAGACCCAGGAGAAGAAGGATCTTGGTCAGGGTTTGTGATCTTGACTTCTTCAGAAGAAACACCCAGTTCAATATGTTGCGCTTTCAATGGTTGTGAAAGAAAAGTCCCATCCTCTTTTTGAGCATTATTTTCTGATATGACCTCCACTGTGTCAACTGCAGTCACTGAAATTGTCTGATCAACAAGAGGCAACTGTTTGGTTTCCACTTCACTGACCACATTATAGAGGCTTGTTTCAGTTGAGTCATCAGCTTGGGAAACCCGGCTTTGCAAAGGTTCACAGAACAATTCAGGTGGTGAGAACTGATCTTTGGACTCATCAAGTTGTGTATCTAAAGATGTTGTGGCACTTGCACTATCAAAAGTGGGTTCAGGCTCCTCATAGACAGTTTTGTGGCATAGACTTGGCTGGGCGGCAATCAAATCCTCTGAACTTTCCGTTTTGTCGTAAAAGACAAATGTGTCTTGTGTATTTGAATTTGCAGTTTTTTCTTCTGAAAGTCTCTCTGCAGTTGTTTGACTTTCCTTTTGTGAAAAACTGTGGATAAATTCAGGTATGGCAGTCTGGTGGTCTTTGTATTCTTTAGACAGAGATTTAGCATATCCCTGGCTGTCCATGTGTTTATCTGATGTCTGGGATTCAGTCACTTCAGAAATACACAGATTCTGCTCCAGCGGTCTTTCTTTCGGTTCCAAAGCCAAAGGGTCGCCGTCTACGCCATAAACAGACCTGGTTTCAGGCCCTGATAGCTCAGCGAGATGACTGTCTGTGTCACTTTGGGCTGGGTTTGAGGGGTTTCCTTTATCAACTGTGTTGCAGACTGGCTCACTTTCACTGACACCCGTTTTTGTTTCATCCCGCAACTTTGACAGTTGACTCATCTTGAGATTAACTTCCTCAGGTCTTGAGATGTTATCAGACCCATCAGTTGAAACCGATGGCGAGAGCACAGGTACTATTCTATCCACCTGCATGAAAATATCAAGTTCCTTGTTGTTATCAGAGTGGCCATCCTTTCTATCCTTCTGAGACTCAATACTTTCATCTGTGTAAGGAAATTAAATGCATGCATCATTATGAAAGAAAAATGAGAAGTACATGTAAGCTTTCTTGATAAAGAGACTCCAGTAACCACCTCCCTGCACTTCACATCATTCTATATAAAACTATTCGTTATAGTGGCGCCAAGCTTGGTTGGAGAAGACAACTTTGCATTCTTTCTTACCTGGTATGTCTTTATCAGGGTGACTTGTTGGTTCACGGTTATCATGAGGACTAATAAGACTGTCCTCAAGATCTTTATGGAGACTGCTCACCTTCACAAGGTTAATCTCGTTAGATGTTGTACCAAGAGAATGTTCTTGATCTTTTAGGGCAATCTGTAATATAAGTTCATTCAGATTACAATTCAATCATTTAAAGATGCAGTCCGGCGGTTTTCCTCTTTGTCGCCATCTCTGTTCGAAATCTGCAATTGCAGTCATTCGAGGAATTATCAACTTTATGTGTGTTGTACTTCAACACCCTCGACACGGCACAGCGTGGATGAACACAATGTTTGAGGAGAGTGTGAGGCTGTCAGTCGCCGCGCCGGTGTGGATACTGGCATTCAGAATCACAGATTACTCTTTTTGGAAATTTTCACCGTAAAATGTCATCTGAACTAGTAAGAAACATCCACTTTTGATCTGGTTTTGACATTGCAGTAAATCGTGCTGATTAAATTTAACAATCGCTTATAAGTTTTCATATCATGCAAAACCCTGCAAATTTTACTTTGTTCTCAAATTGTTAATGTTAACAACGGCAAGCATCTCGTGACTACATATAATGTCCTTCCGATATGTTTTCGCATGGGTCCGGTTGCAGTATCTTTTTTTTCTGTCGTCACTCTGAAGTCCGAACAAACTCTTTTGCATTTTACAACTTTTTTTTTTTTTTTGACCAAAAAAAAAAAAGCTACGGACAGCAGCTTTAACACAAATATTGTTAAATGCCTCTTTAAAAATGGTGAGGTTCAAACCTATTTATCCATGTACAATACCTTATCTACATACTTATTAAATAAGCACTGGTTCTGAATTTATATGTAATCATCCCACCTCAGAGTTATGAAGGTCTTTGACCTCATGGACTGCAGAGATAGACAGCGCTTTGTGTTGTTCCTGGAGTTGATCATATGCCTGTTTTACCACTATCAGCTCTTCTTGATTTGCCTCCGTCGACATTTGCAATTGCAGAATCTGTGAGAACACCAATATTCCTTTTTTTTTTATTCCATTCCATTAAAAAAAGAAATGTATATTTACATTTAACAACAATTGGTTTTAAAAAAATCACAGTTCCAGCTCTTTCTTTGGCATAACAGTGATTTGTAGAACTTTCCATCACCTCTTTTTTCCAAATTAGTTCAGAATTTTGGTATTCATCTCTCAGACGAGCAATGGTGTTGTCTCTTTCTTTAGTCCTCTCTTGGTTCAATTCATGTTCTGTTTTAAGGATCTGCAATGAAATTAATCACCCAGAAAAAATGTAATGCAATAATAAATTTTTATGTGTTTATTTAACCTGGACAGAAAATTCTAAACAGATGGAGAGGCCAATACAAATCAGTTGGCTTTTGTCATGTTAATAATGGTTTTAATCAGTGAATGACTAAGTGAATTAAATAGAGGAATGGGGGAAAATAAAAGAGAAGGAGGCTGTAAACGGTCATTAAACACACTTACTATTATTGAGTTGCACTTTGTGTGTTGTAAATGTGCAAAAGTGATTTTCAGTTATCTCAATCAAGTTTATGAGTACTAGGTGACCATTGTTTACTTCTGCATAATTATACCTTATTAAGATTATCATTTTCAGATTAATCAAATTTTGCATTTTTATTTTGTGTATACTAGATGTGTTTATCTACTTTGATAATTAAAAAAAAGTAGTGTGTAAACAGATAGTACAAATAATTTATGTGTCTATGGGGGAAAAAATCTATAATTTGTACAAAATCTAAAAAATAGATTTTTGTGTTATTTAAGCTGAAGGTGATTTTGCAAGTGGGAAGCCTAACCTGATATTCCTCATGGAGTGTGCGGAGCTCCTGCTCTGCTCGGCTCAGAGCTTCTGTCTGTGTCTGCAGCAATCTCTGATTGTGCTGGAGGGATCTCAATACCTCCTGACACACACACACACACACACACACACACACATACAAATTTTATGGGGACTTTCCATAGACATAATGATTTTTATACTGTACAAACTGTATATTCTATCCCCTAACCCTACCCATCATAGAAAACTGACTGCATTTTTTTAATTTTCAAAAAACATAATTCTGTATGATTTATAAGCTGTTTTTCTCAAGTGGACCAACAATATCCCCACAACATTGTGTCCCCATAGCAGTAGAAAACTGACACAAAAAGGTCCAGATTTTTTTTCTGAGGAGCTCACCTGCTTCTCTGCCCTCTCTGTGGCGGTCTCATTTCTCAGTTTTTTGTTAAGTTCTGTTTCCTACAAAAAATATTACATTTAAAAACATCCTGGCATCATCTTTTGATATTAACAAATGTAAAGAGATTCTACCACAAAGAGTCTCTGCTGAAGTTGTTGAAACTCTTGTTCTTTTAGAACATTCTGTAAACGTTCCTCTCCAGGTCTGCAGACCGATGACACTTTGAATGTAACCAGCTCTTTGTTGAGTCTCTCCAAATCCTAAATGTAAAGTAAAAAGAGGCAACAATTTGTGATGCAGTGATGGAGCACTTCTCCTAACTTCAAAGCAAATCAATTTGCAAAGCAATGGTAGTTTCATCAGCAGAGAGAGAGATAAAAAAAAAGTTATTTTACCTCTTTTAAGGCTTTAATCGTTGATTCTTGTTTCTCATTGATGGATGTGAGTTTTTTATTAATTCGCATGGCCTCTTCAACTAAAAAAAAAAAGATTTAAAAACTTGGCGTTGCTACACAGGCTTTCATTTAGCATTCACCTACAAAGGCCAAATAAATAATGTTCAAAGAATGACAAATCAATTCACTGATGCAAAGCAAAGGAGTTTTTTTAACATCAAATCTGTCCAGAGTGAATGAAGGAAGATTATGAATACCAGAATACATACAAGCCCAATGTTTTTAGCAGTGACTATCATTGCGTTGCATAAACAGCGATAATAGAGTTTGAAGGCAGAATATAATCAGGTTTAAACCCTGACTCAACATAAACTGAAGTTTCATTTTAATTAAATGTTTCACTAGGACGATGTTTGTCCGTTTGAACAGTCATACCATTTTGTTCAAGTTTCTCATGGGCATGTTTGACCATGGCACACTGTCTGGACAGGGTGGCGAAACGCCTCTCCACCTCTCCCAACTGATTCAGGTGGCTGTCTTTGGTTTGTGTCTGCAGCTGCAACTTTTGCTCCTGTAAAGTTTAAAAACACATTGTCCTCCCTTCGAAGAGGAATATCCCCATTCGCCTGTACAAGTAATAACAGTTCTTCTTCTCGGCAAGGGCAGACCATGAATATATACTGCATCGGAGAGTTTGAAGACCTTTGTTTAACATCTCGGCTGAGTGCTCCTTTCTGCTAGATAAGGAGTCAACTTCCAAACATGCCTGAGGGACTTTTATGCGAAGAGCAGCCCGTTACTGTTTGATTGTCTGTATCAAACTGATTCCCCTCTCCGCCATTGAAAGGTTAAACAGAGCGAGGCTCTGATATAAAATATTTTAATAGTGGTATTTTCACAGCGGCGCTGGCGGTTCACGTGTCACGCCCTCCCTATCCGTTACTTCTGACGATCCGCTCTCCCTCTCAGTTCCTCCTCTTTAATTCTTCCCACTCCCACTTGCCTCAGTCAACAATTTATATAATTGGAAATCCTTACCAGCTCGCTTAATTTCTTCTCCAAACTGTACCTGAGCAACTGCAAGACAGTAGTAAAAGAAAGTGGTTTGAGTGTTTTTTTTTTTGTTGTCATTTTATTATTAATTTAACACTATATTAAATCATATGAATAAAAATAAAAGGAAAAGGCACATTATTAAGAGCAAAGACTAGAATAATCTAGAATAACCTGGGGCGAGTTGCATAAACTGCTAAGACTAGTCTTACAAGTTAGTCATCCAATTTTTTTTCTTCAAGACTATTTATAACTTTTTTTTAAGTTAGGACATAAAAACGTACATTGGTCTAATTTCATACCGAACTTATGATACCATAGTTCTTAAGACACTGTCTTAACATAATGGCTATGTTTATGCAACTGGCCCCTGTTGTTTACCTTTAATATTATTAGTATAAAATTATACTACTTATGTTGCTTTTTACCTGTTAATAATTTAAAGTCCCCCTGTAGTCAATAAATTAATCCCTTAAAAATCATCTTTGATCACAAAAAATACAAATTTAAAAGTTTCATGACTTAAAATTGGTTGAATGTAACTCTACACCCCTGCCTCATTTAGTATACATGGATCTATAAATATGCAAATTAGCCCCGCCTCCACTCACAGTAATTGAGAATGACGTGATAGGTTACAAGATAGTTTGTGATGTCAGAAACATCAGCGATTTCAAACCGTGTTTTTGAGACTGTTTTTGGTTCACCGCAGTTTTATGTTGACTTGCACATGGTTTGTCTTAATGCACATTAAAAACACCACATCACATAAACAACATTAAAAGCTTGATTTTCACCACAGGGGGACTTTAACCACATCCATAATTCTGTAAATCATGTCTTAGACAAGTGATGCAGTGTTCAAGAATACATCACAATAATTGCTGTGTTTATATACAAATCAAATTGCTCAGATTACCATTACCAAATAAAACGGTAACAAGGGCCTTTATTGGCTAATCGTACGGTTGAACCGAGGGTGTGATGAACCGTAGGAGAAAGCATACATCACCCATGTGACATCATTTATCTCACGACAACACCAAACAGACCTACACAGACCCCCACTCAAAAGGTCAGCGATGAGATGGATTTTCCCACTGTTTTAGATATATGTCTCTAAAGCAAGGTACAGAAAATCGTGTCATGTGTTGTTATTGCATTGATTATGTGTACCTGCAGCAGTTTTAGTTCTTCCTTGAGGCTGATGATCTCTTTGTCTTTCAGTTCAGCAGCCAGCTGGTTTTTACCCTTAAAGAGGTCATTCATATATTTAGTCAAGTGACGATTCATTTATTTTAATTAAGTATTTTTAAACTTTTTTTATTAGTTACTGTTAAAGAAGAAATACAAATATTGATAAGAACACAAACCAGAGCACAGATTGAAATAGTATATGTAATATAAAGACACTAACCTTTTCTCCCTCAATTCTTTGGATTTGGGCCTGAAACTTTAAATTAGACAAAATAATTTCTATTTTTGTGTGTATATAAAATCTTGCATACATAGATTGAGTGTGATATCATACCTGTTTTTTTACAGCAGCAAGTGATTCTGAATTTTCAGTTGACATTTTAGAATTCTGACTCTGTAAGTTCTCCTGCAAAAATATAAGAATAAACCATTAATATGGACATAAACTTTAACAATATAAAAAGTTTTGTTTCTACAAAAGCTCAGCCAGTTCCTAAAAATGTTTAACAGTGGAATCTTGGGAAAAACAACAGTATTTTTTATCATTCCTAACAAACCTTTTGCCATTCTAACTCCTGTTTCTCCAGCACAAGTTTACAAATCTGCTTCTCGTATCTTGTTTCAGCATCCTGTATCCAAAATGTCGACAAAACACCATTTTATTCATCATCAATAATTAATAAATTCACAAGAAAGGAATAGATTACATTATGCGGAGGTATCTGAACATAAAAGAGGACATTTTATAAAGACATCATTGTCATCCAGTACAGCAGGTTTCGGTCAATGGTTTTCAACATAGTGGCTTTTATGTGCGTGTAGGAGTTTATTCACATTTTCCTAATAAAGTGTGCTACTTGCAAAGCTGTTAACGTTTCGTAGACGGACAATAAATTGAATAAATGGGGTTTGCAGGTAAAAAACAAAAAAGAGCACTAAAATTGGTGAGTCATATTAAGCTTTCAGGACAGAGACTGATCACATATGTGATTAGATGCATTAAATCTAATAAAACAATGAGAGAGAAAAAGCATGTGTAATGCATCAGGACAATTCGCTTTCAGCATCTGAATGAATTTCCTGTGTCTGGCAAAACGACTGACAACATCCCAAGCTAATACAGTCATTTTAATGGAACACACTTTGCACTCTCTTAAAAGAACACACGAAGTGACTGCGTTCAGCTGAGCGCGTTTGTCTGGCAGGAAATCCTCCATCTTAACCCCGGCCCTATAAACCAGAGAACTACAAAGTGTTAGTTTAATGGCATGCCTGAGGATCACATTGATTTAATGCCTTTGTTCCTCACCAACATCATAATAACAGTAAAACATGAGAGATACAATTGTTTATTTTTGCTCGTACAACCTTTAAACATGTCCAGCGTCGGAATTTAAGTGCTTGCTCGAGGGTACCAGCCATGCAGGCAAATATGTGAATTTGTCAGGTCCTGCTGCATGACCCCAATCTAATGTAAGTGTAACTTCTGCTGGCTTATGTCCAGATGGACAGAAAGTGCTGCTTGTTTTAAGTTCTTCTGAACGCTCATGGCACTCCTCCTCACACAAAATTACATTCCTCAGTTCCTCACCAGAACCTTGATGTCATTGGGATACTAAATAGGCTGACAGTCCTAATACACTGAGATGTCATTTAGCAGCCTTTTAGAGGGCTGATATTTGTTTGAGATTGCACAAGCTCAATAAGTATGTGCACATCTTAGGTTCAGACTATTACGAACATTTCTCAGCCAAGAGAAAGATTTGTACGCAAATTATGTTACGTGATTAGTTCCTACCTGATCTGACGCTTACAAAATTACCCAGTGTAGTTAGGTTAATTCAGTCATTTTAAATATTATTCAAATATATTATTTAATCGCTTTCTATCATAGTTTTGTAAATGTTTAAAAAAAAAAACAAAGAAGAAAATAGGTATTAATATTATAAGTAAAGATAAATAAGATAAATACCAACTAACTAAATAAATATATAGGGTGGGAAGTGGTGAGGGCCAATCAAAGGCAACACTGAGGTTTTATTATTTTTGTCTTTATCTCTTTAGGTAATCAAATAGAAGAATTGTCTTTAATTACTGCGCCTAGCAGGGTAACGTTAATACAACAAATTAAACCTTTAAAAAAAAACAATCCAATAAACATCATTGTTACCTCTAACCTTGCAGCCCTAACTTTGTTTTCTCTGGCAAAACTGCTAGTTGAAGGGTCCAATTCTCACTATTAAATAGTTGCATATTAGCATGCATATTACTATGATATTGGCTGTCATACTTACAAAGCACATATTAATCTGTGGTCTTATTCTGCATAATCATATTCTATATTTTTTAATCCTACTCAATACCTCAACACTTAACTATTAATAAGCAGTAATTATGATTTTATTGAAGCAAAAGTCATAGTTAATAGTGAGAATTGGACCCTAAACTAAAGTGTGACCACACATTTTATATAATCAGAAAACAGAGGTGAAAGTAAGACACCATACCCTGTGAATATACAACTCCTCAACCGCCTCCAGGAGACTTGTTTTAAATTCCAGTACTTGCACTGAGATGGTACGGCCATCATTCTCTACGGCAATGTTTGGGGTCTTCAGTTGACCGAGAGCACCTTCATCTTCCATCTACAGGAAAAAACAGCATGAGTGTGTGTAAATCTTGGAGCTTTATTTGTGTATAATTTAAAACACATCTTCCTGCTTTGGAATATTTCCACTTACCAAGGAGAAAAGCTCTGTTCCGGACTCTACGCTCAACTCCATTGCACTTGGAAAAAAGACTTTAAGCACCTAAACAGAACCTACAGATCAAATTTAGCTTTTTAAAACGGTAACAATATGATTAAAAATGATCAGAATAAACTTTCGTCTGCCAAATAATACAGTATTTTAGCTCAAATGTAGACTGTTTGTTGTTGGGAATCAACTGCATGACTCTTAAGAGAATTTAGAGCTGGAACTATTGGTTTTATAGTGTGGCATATGACAAAAATAACTGCCACTATACATAAATTTTGCCTCATAAGAATATAAAAAGCGCTGCTGTAGACAAAGTTCATGCCGTTGCGTCAAAATAAGCTTTTTAAATCCCATCTCGAACCTATCAAGGTGAAAATGGCGCCATGGTAAGAGTGTAGGCTAATAGGGGTCAGGGCCATAACACCGGATGGACAGATGGCTCTGTCATTCAGAAGGAATTATAAAAGATATTTAATTTGATCTGTGCTTGGTCCACTGTATCGCCATCATCATGACTGACTTGGAAAGTGGGAGGGCTTCATTCTGCCTGGTGTTTTAATAGAAGAAAAGCTTTCGTCCATTTAGTCGCCGCTGATATATCAATCATGTGCAGGAATTAAATGATCCCGTTCGAATTTGCTACTATCACAAATGACCTGGAGGGCCAATGCCTTTATTCGCTTGCTCCGCTGATTCACCTCAGCAGATATTAAACAACTTTATAAGCCATGAAAGGCAAAATTAAAAGGACACCATCCATAAAATGGGATAATTCTCTGTCTGCGGTGTGATGTCCATATTACTGTTTGTAAACTGACTAGCATAACCACTGATCTGTAAATGTGAATGACAGCGGTCGGGACTTCAGGTGAAAATCTGCAACGGTCAGATTTAACCTTTGACCTCAGCTGATCAAGTTTACAAGAGAGAAATCTGGATTTAATGTCTGAGAAGACTTTTAACCCTAGAATAACATTGTTCTGAGTTATTAAACAATTCTGCCATGGTAAACAAGAAATAATCATGGTTAGCCTAGTTTTGGGAAAATGCATTTTAATTTATTATAGTAAATTGAAATAGATCTACTTCAAATTCATAGTGTAAGCAGCTTTTCATGATTTTTGAGTCATGTTATTAAGAGTATTCATATTTTTTTTTTTTATAAATTACATTTTAATTTCGACCGTGGTAATAACTAAGCATTTTACCTTAACCTATTTTAATTAACGTTATATTTTTATAGGCTGAAAATAGCATAAATAGCAAAATAGCAATTTGTGCACTATACAAATGTTTTAGTAAGCTAAGCTAAACTATCACAAGATGTATTTATTAGTTATTTCTCCTCATAAGTGACTAAACAGTTATTGAGAAGAGTTGCAGATAGTTAAAGAATATAAATGGATGCTTATTAAGCATACTAAGAATAATTTTGAAGAAAAAAATAATACTTTAAACAAACCTCGGCGACTCCGTCTGTTGTAGCCGCACTGACTGGATTTGATGTGGTTGAGGTTTAGTCAAGACTCAAGGATAGATATATCTTACAAAAGAATAATAAGTTACATCAGTCGATTTCTGCACACTTTTCTCTCAAACATCATCAAAAAAAATGTTTAACAGCCAATAATGCGCATCTATTACTCATTTTTAATGTTTTTAATGTTTTAAATCACGTCACCCTACCTGTGTCATCATCAGTTCAGGCGGCAAAAGAAAAGTCGCCTTTGCTGCCACCTAGTGTACAGTGTGTGACGACAGGAGAAAGCTCTGCCCACTGTATCTCACAAGAACTGTTCATTCTTTTCTACATGTCCCGTTGACTTGTACATACCACTTTTATGGCATAATAAAAAAAAATAAAAAAAACGAAATATAGCAAAATATTCGACCAGGGCCCAGTATTTAATTTGTTTATTTGTAATATACAAATATCTTAATTTGAGTTGGATTTAATGTAGACTTACGAGAAGAAAGCTAAAATGCATTTTATTCATTTTTAATCAGAATCGTGATTTATATCCTTCGATATAAAATTAAAATTAACTATTTTTTATACAATCCTCCCTGTTCGAAGCACATGCGCTAGGGGGCGGCCGAAGTTTTTGTTACTAGTGGGAAATGTAGTTCTATGTTACATTTACACAGCTTCATTCCCATTCAAAATCACATCTCAAAAACTACAAAGGAACCTTCTGAATCCTACTTCCGTAAATACACGCATCAGGTTGTATTGATTCATCCAGACGAAAACGCTTGGGCTGCTACTTTTATTATACGTGGCGAATTGCAGCTTTGTAAAAATAAAGTTTAAGCGGGCGCTAAGTGCTTTAACGAACCCAGGTAACGTAAACTGTAAAATAGAAATCTGAATGACAAATGACCGGATGTTAGAGCGCAGACAGATGCGACATTGCATCTCAGAGATTTTAGTACTGGTTTCAGGCTGTTTTTGTGTCACAGCGCAGTAAACCAAAGCGAGTTTATAGAAATGGTAGAAAAATATTTGAATGTGACTAGTAGAGAGATGAGGGTACTAGAGAGCAATTGTTTATTGATTTGAAAGGCATTCTAGTCTTTTCCTTCTGTTTTATAATAAAAACAAAACAACTACACACTCAGCTCGCTGTCACACTGTTGCCAGAAAAAAAAAACAGTGTTGTCATTGGATAGAGCAGCTGATGTTATAGTCTATGTAAAGATCATTTTAATTTATCAGCTTCTTTTTTTTCAGCAGAAGATGCCAAAGGAATCTGATGAGTCCTCCAAAGAGGAGCAGAGCAAGATTAACGTGGATGGGAAAGAGAACACTGTGGAACCATCAGAAGAGATGATCCGGAAGAGGATCCGAAGAAATACTCCCAGTCCTCACAGACTCACCCCCCAGTGTAAGGAGAGAAATGTTTATTAACTTAAAATGTGTCAAATCACCATTTAACAATGTTAATATTGCATTCGAACACTCACAGCCAGTCCACCCAGATTTGTCTCAGTGGAAGAGCTTATGGAGACAGCCAAAGGAGTCACTAATCTGGCACTGGCCCATGAGATAGTGATGAACAGTGCTTTCCAAGTCAAGCCTTATGAGCCAGAAGAGGGAAGGTAATGGACTTGTTATCATAACATCACAGTGTTCTCCATGTGATAATGATATTTTGAAATGCTAGCACTTTCAGTCATTATCATTACAGTGCAATTATTCTAAAGGGATACATATTGCAGTTCAATATTCACATTACTTTGATTTGAGAATGTTTTTGAGAGTGTTTTTTTTTTTTTTCACATTTTGAACGTATCATTCCTGTATACTCAGTTTGGAGAAACAGGTCAAGGAAATTATGCATAAAGCATTCTGGGATTGCCTTGAGTCACAGCTGAAAGAGGACCCACCATCTTACAGTCATGCTGTCACACTGGTTGGTGAAATTAAAGAGGTAAGGAAAGAATCCAGGCTTACATATTATGATATAGTACATGAGATATATATAAATATATATATGTATATATATATATATATATATATATATATATATATATATATATATGTATATATATGTATATATACATATATATATGTATATATATATATATGTATATACATATATATACATATATATACACATCACTGGTCACGATCTACTGAAGTTCAAACTGAGCATCAGAATGGGGAAGAAAGTTGATTTAAGTTACTTTAAATGTTGCATGGCTGTTGGTGCCAGACGTGCTGGTCTGAGTGTTTCAGAAACTGATGATCTACTTGGATTTACAGAGAATGGTCTGAAAAAGAGAAAATATGCAGTGAGTAGTAGTTCTGTGAACCAAAATGCCTTGTTGATGCCACTCAAATAACTCAAAGTAACTAAAATATCAACTCATTCACAACACAACACATCGAACCTTGAAGCAGAAGGAGTACAGCAGCAGAAGACACACCGGTGTCACTCCTGTCCGATAAGAACAGGAAACTGAGGATACGATTCGCTCAGGCTTAAAAAAAAATTGGACAATAGAAACTTTTAGACAATCTAAAGCATTACAGAAAGTTTCCATCTTTTTTATTAATTGTGTTTGAGTCCCTTGATTGTTCTCAATGTGAAAAGGATCTCAAAATCCCACAGTCACTGCTGGAAAGGGTTCAAACATGCAACAAAAGATGCTGGAGAACCAAAGAATTTTGCTGAAGAACATTGGCCAGTTTAACTGCTCAGGACAAACAAGGAAGGAATTCATGAACCACCATCACAAAACAAAAAACAGTCGTGGATCATCCAGGTAACGACACAGTATTAAGAATCAAGCGTATGTAAACTTTTGAACTGGGCCATTTTTTTATAAATTCACCTCTTGTGGATTATATTTAAACATATTTTATGTAAAATATCTTATTTCAGACAGTATTAAATAAAAAAAAATAACATACATTTTGTATGATCCCTCTTATTTTGTAAAATGTATTAACATTTTTCAAATTCTGCAAGGTGTGTGTAAACTTTTGACCATGACTGTGTACATCTCAGACTGATGTTTCTGCCGTTGGGTACTCAATACTCAGTATTAATACAAAAAACTTTTTCAAGAGTACAGTCTTTTTCTCTGTGCTATGGTGCGAATCGATGAATTATACTCAAATGTTTGCAGAGGAAAACTGACAGACTGCAAATATATTACCAACCATTGTATACTTTCTCAACATATCTGTGAACATTACTCAACAAAAATTAATGTTTGAAGGTGTTCATTAGTTCCCTGTCTCCCTGTTTTTCCAGACCCTGCTGTCTTTTCTGTTGCCAGGACAGAGCCGACTGAGAGGGCAAATTGAAGAGACTCTGGACCTCGCATTGATCCAGCAGGAGGCTGAAAACGAAGCTCTTGATATCAGTAAAGTAGCCCGGTTTATAATTGACATGATGGGCACCTTTTGCGCACCCTGCCGTGATGAAGACATCAGACAGCTGCGGCAAATCCCTGACATCGTGCCACTTTTTAAGTAAGTCACTTAAACAGATCAAAGATGAAGGTCACATGACTCCAAATCATATAATCATTTTTATTTGGAAACATCTTCAGGGCAATATTTGCAGTGCTAGACAAAATGAAGATCGACATGGCCAACTTTGCTGTGAGCAGCCTGCGACCTCACCTCTTGCAGCAGTCGGTGGAATACGAGCGGAAGAAATTTCACGAGTTCCTTGAAAAACAACCCAGTAAGGAAATTCAATTACTTGAATGATATACCGTACATATTCAATGAATGTTATGCTATGCATGCATAACATTGGATTAAAAAAAAACGTAGGTAAGCTGACGTCTTTAATTCAGTTATGTATTCATGTTTGCAGATGCTTTGGATTTCACGAAGAAGTGGCTCCAAGACACGTCAGATTGTTCAACCGGTGGAGAAACGGAGGGTGGAGCAACATCTACAACAGTTTCTACTCAACTCCACAATCTTGCCTATTTACGCCTGTTAAAATGGGACCATGATGCAGAGTCTTTCCCAGAGGTAATGTGTCATTGGAGATCACTGATAGTATTTGGATCATACAACTGTCCTGATATCATAAAGGAGAATTGTAATAATTCATAATATTTATACAAAAATGATTTTAAGCTCGCAAAATACATACTTTTCAAAAGTTTGGGGGCTTTTTTTTCTTTTTTTTGTTTGAAAGATATTAAATACTCATATTCAGCAAGGATGTTTTAAATTGATGCAATAAGGTAATGACAATAACGACAAAGTTATGTTACAAAATATTTCTAATTAACAAATAAATGCTGTTTTTTTTGCTTTCTATTTATCAAAGAATCGTAAAAAAATCATGTTTTCAATATTGATTATAATAAGATGTTTATTGAGCAGCAAATTATATTAGAATGATTTCTGAAAGATCATGTGACAGTGAAGACTGGAGTAATGATGCTGAAAATTGCCATCAAAGGAATAAATTACATTTTATATTGTATTAAAATAAAAATAGTTATTTTAATTTGCAATAATATTTCACAGTGTTACTGTTTTTACTTCATTTTTGATCAAATAATTTGTAGCCTTGATGAGCATAAGAGACAAACAAATTCACAAATCCCAAACTTTTGAACATATATATATATATATATATATATATATATATATATTTATATATTTATAAATATAAAATATATAATATATATATATTTAATATATTGTATATATGTATATATTTAATATATATATATATATATATATATATATATATATTTAATATATATATATATTGCAAATATTTAAAATGTGTACTTTCGCAAGCATTCAGTATGTATGGAAATGTATTTTTACACCACATTTCAGGGTCATGAAATGTAAACGTTTGTTACTAATGTTTTTACAAAATGATATGAAACCGACACATAAAACACAAAATATAGATGTTTAAGAACTTGGCACATGTGTTTTAAACATTATGCACACTATTGAAACCAAAACTTGCTGTTCTTTTCCTCCCTCCTGCCACCAAACAGACTCTTCTCTTGGATCAGTGCAGATTTCAGGAGATGCAACAGCAGCTGGAGCAGCTGGCACTAGTGGCATCAATCCTGCTCATAGTGTATAACAGTGCTGGGGAGGCCATTTCTGGACTCCCGGGACTCAATGAAAGACTGAAGAAAACTATTAAGATTCTGTTAGCAGAAATGCACACGCCGTAAGTTTGAGGTTGGCATGGAAGTGGAAGTTGCAATAGTCTTTTCTTCCCTATTGTGACGTGTATGTCCAAGTGAAACTGCTCCTCACACAAGGAAAATATAGGACGGGACCTGATTTTGTTAATCTGGAATTTTTCGGATAGTAGTTTGCTATTGCTGTGATGTCATGTGTCATCAGAGAAGAAAAGTCGTTATTTTGGCTAAAGATTATGACGGCACATGAATTTTAAAATAATAATGTGCACTTATAAATCATTTATAATTAGGGCTGGGTACCGAGTTCGGTACTTTTTAGGTACCGACTGAATTACCTCGGTACTACAGAGTATTGAAACATGTTTTGTTTTTCAGTACCAAATTTCGGTACCTAAGTGATTAATCTCATCAACGTCAGTGAAACAATAAGCATGCAGCATGATTGACTGTGGCGGAAAACACTAGTTTATGCGGCTGCTCAGAGACGTAGCTCATCTCAAAGTCAAGGTATCGGTATCGGTATCGAACATCTTGTTACGATACCCAGCCCTATTTATAACGCTGCGATACTCCATAAAAAAACAAGAATTGATGACTTAAAAGAATTCTATTCCAGTGCAATATTAATGCTACACACTTAAGCAAAACTGTTGTATTTTCCTCTCTTAGGTCCTTCAAAGCAGATGAAACCTTCGCTGCTGTTG
The DNA here is from genome assembly GCF_016745375.1 of Pimephales promelas. The sequence goes on along the minus strand of NW_024121521.1, from coordinate 955,780 downwards.
CAGAGAAATTGTGTTTAGAGCTCAGAGGATGCTTGTCTCAGCATGGCTTTTCCCCATTTCCCTCAGACAGAGAGAACACATTGAAAGGCCAAATTGCAGCAGCAAAGTCTGCGGACAACCCCATCCGCAAGGTCATTGGTAAGCGCAGCCCTCTATGGAGAACTTGTGCTTTGACAACCCAAAAAGCAGTTATTATTCCATTTAGAAGTGAAGTCTTATCTAAAACTGTATTTTTTTTTCTATTAGACTCCCGGATCCAGGCGTACCTTCTTGGCTTCCTGGAGTCAAGCGCCCACCGGAGCGCCCCAGCTCTCCCCGGAGGTCTGACGCCCATCAGCAAAGAGTTAGAGGAGATTGCCGTCAAACTGGAACGTTTGGTGACCTTCAATAAGCTAGTTTACTCTCCGTTCTATCAGAAGATCCTCCAAGACATTCTGAAACAAAGGGAAGGTTTAGATGTGTGAACAAAACACATGAAATACTTGGCACTAGTCATCCCGGCTTTCACATTTTGTAGCTAAATATACGGATTATAGCGTCTATAAACTTGCTAATTTACCCCTCAAAGCTCACATGCTAGCACTTATGGATATTTAAGAATTAACACTCCTAAGGTCCTCTCATTGCATTGCGTTGTATATCAGGGAATATTTGTGAATGTATCAAGGTTTTTGATTTGCCTAAAGCTTGGATGACTGATAGAATAGTGAACTGTAATGTAAGAGAGGAGAACCTTGTGAATGCTGTTAGTGTGCAACAAAATATTTAAAAAAAAACCACAGTTTTCAAACATTTGCTGTAGTTAGCCCGAACCTTTCGGCAAAGGTGTTATTGAGGTTTCTGGCTTGTTTTGGATGAATCTGAGGTAAAGGATGTGTATTTGACTGGTGCCTTAGTTTGTGAAGTGCCACCCATGTTTATGTGCACATTTTTCTCTTTAATGCTCATTTTAATCTTCATATTATCCCCATAGACCTTATTCAGAGCAGCGCCATGACAGGTATGAAAGTGAGGCTGTGAGGGGTAGACTTACCGTGTTTCCAATGGCATCCGCTGTAAAAAGCTGAATAAAGCTCCTAGATTACTTACAATTTTCCATAGCTTACATTGTCGGGAGTTTTTTGTCAACTGAAATTTCTTGGAAAGATATTTTTTCCAGTGTTTCATGAGCAGAACAATCCGAAAACGCGTTAAATAACAGTACATCCCATTGAAGAGATGCATGACTATCCCTCACAGCCTCGCTTTCATTCTCATTAAAAATCAAAGATGGCGCTGCCGTGAATAAGGCGTATGTTGTTCCGACAGTCGTGAGAGCATGTTCTTTTTAAATAATTCCTGATTTAGTTAAAGAACAGTGGGTAACGCTTTACTTGAAGGGGTGTGCATAAGACTGACATGAGACATTCATTACATGACGTGATGTATGTCTTGAATATGAAGTAAGGTTGATGCATGCAACTGATTTTCTCTCAATAATCACATTTTGAATGTAAATATGAGATTGTTAAAGATGTCTTTGTTATGCCATCTTGACATAAACCATAACATCATAACCTGTCAGTGTCTTTGTCATGTCAACTTGACATAAAATGAAGTTAAACTGTCATGTGGTTGGCTTTGACATTGGCTGTCATGAGGCCATTATACAGTAACTGTGTCATGAATATTTTTCGTGACCTCAAATGCAGTTTTACTAAATGAATTCGTCATTAAAATGTTATAATGGATGGCTTCATGACAGCCAATGTCAAAACCAACCACCTGATAGTTTCATGTAATGTTAACCAATAAAGCTTGGTGGTTTCTTAAGTTTGATAATTAATCTGCTGCTATGTCATGTTTATGACAGGTTGTGTTGTCTTAGTTAGACAGGTTATGATGTATTGGTTTGTCAAGGTGTCATAATTTGCATTAAAAATGTCATAACTGAGCAAATGACACTTAATGACAGTTGTCACAAACATGCATAAAACTTCATGTGTGTGATTATGAAGGTGTCATGTTAGTCTTATGCACACCCCTTCAAGTAAAGTGTTACAGAACAATGTTTTTATCAACATTGAGCATGTTTTACACCTTGTCCTCACAAGTAAATGTATTCCCCAATGCACTTCTCTATGTTCTACTTTCATAAACTTCTATTGCGTGTCTTATTAATGCAGTATTACTAATGGTTATTTGAAACTGAATGCTGGCTGTCAATAAAAACACGAGGTGTGTAGAAAACGTTGCTGACTGGATTTACTGTTTTTTTTATTCTACCATGTATCTAATTCACATGGCTTTATGTATTGTATTATATAATTCCTCTAAAGAATTTGATCAACTTTTCCATTTTTATAAATACATTATATAAATACATATCTGCATGGGAGGGGGTGAAATCCATGATGGGGATGCATTCTAAAAAATGTTATATTTCAGTTTGCCTACAGGTCAGGCAGGGGTGTTGATGATGCCATATGTACCCTATTAAACATGATTTTGGCACACCTTGAGGGCACAAAAACATTAGTATGTTTAGCTTTCATTGATTTTTTTAATTGTAACCTTATATCCTAGCAGAAAGGTTAAAAAGTTTTTCATAATACTGATTTATTGGCTGATGGGTTTTTTTAACCAATAGGTCTCAACGTGTGAAGGTAAATGTGTTTTATCTGATGTACTTTTTTCTTCAACTTGGTCACTGCAAGGATGTGTTCTTTCACATTCTTAATAATGAGGATCCTGATCCTGTATTGGCAAATTTTACTGATTGGTGTAAATTGTCCCTTTTGGATATCAATGTATTTAAAACTAGAGATGATAGTAGATTTTAGGTAGAATCGTAAAGCCATCTCTCCTGTGGCTAGGGGATAGTTCACTTTGAAACTAATTTTTGGTATGTTTTAGCTTACTTCTAGGGCATCCAAGATTTAGGTGTCTTTGTTTCCACAGTATTTTCCATTTTTTATATATTTTTTAGTTCAAACCATTCGTGTCTGTCAGTCATATAATGCAAGTCTATGGTCGCCACCTCAAAGAGCATGCACAGAGAAGTCCAAATTAAACATGATTTAATGACTCATGAATGTAAGTACACATTGATGGCCTAAGACACGAAACGAGCGGTTTGTGTGAAAAAACGATCAGTATTTATATTGTTTTTACCTCTTGTTACCACAGCCACAAAGCGCCTGTGCCCTCAGATCACTTGGGCGTGGCTGTGGTTATCAGCAAGGCATTAAGGGTTCTCAACAAGGCATTTTCGCCCACAGGACTGCCGCATACTGGATGTTTTTCCCTTTTCACACCATTTTTGGTAAACCCTAGAAATGGTTGTGTGTTAAAATCCCAGTAACTGTGCAGATTGTGAAATACTCAGACCGGCCCGTCTGGCACCAATAACCAATAACTTTGGATTTCAGGAGATTGTCTTGACCAGGACCACACCCCTAAATGCGTTGAAGCAACTGCCATGTGATTGGTTGATTAGATATTTGCTATAATGTTTATTTAACATTTTTGTTTTATCTATATATTGTATTTACATTACAAGGTTTATTGTTACATTGTTTTATTGTATAATATATTATGTTTATATCATCAATTAGTATTGTAATATTAGATTACCTTTTAGTAGTTTTAAGTTAAATTGAATGTTTTCATTCTGGAAATACACTGTCTAAGATATAATTTATCAAAACAATTAATGTATATAAAATATGTGAATTATTTGCATGTTTCTGTATTATACCTTATTTGATTATACTGCACAAATGTTTAACAGTTACATTTTAGAAGATCTTTCAGATCCCACCAGACGGGGTCACTATGTAGCAGACCCGTGTCCTCCTTTCCCACTTCCGTGGGCGTTTCATGTTGTGGTTGTGTATTTGTGTGTGTTGACTCTCCAGCCCTGTCCATGGCAGTAATGCTTCACACCAGTTATGAATCACCTCACCGACACGCTCAGGAAGAAGCAGCGCGAGAGTGTTCTCGAGCGCTCAGCTGAGAGAGCTCGAGCGAGTTGAGCTGACAGAGTTTGTCCGTCGCCGTCAGGAGGAAATAAACCAGGAGGGCTTAAACGTCCTCGACATGACGACAAAAACCTCCCCTGACCGAAACGGATATCCTTAACTATACGCTGGACCCTGCTCGGTTCCCGTGGATGGCTTAGTATTCGAGTTGTGCGCAGTTGAAATGAGGGAGCTTGTATTTTTTTCTCCCTCGTCGTCCAGCGAGAGGACAAGATGGCAGCGCGAGCGCGTCGAGCATGCAGTGGGTGCGAATTAAACCCCAACATGTTCACTAAAGACTCGCGTTTCTACCACAGCTGCTGTCTGTGAAGGTAAGGAAGATTTTAACGAGTTGTAAAGGCGTAAATGCGTGTTTGATACTTAATGGTGCAGATATTAAATCAGGCTTGACTTCGGAGGAGTGATCGCGAGCTCGTAGTTGTTGCGAAAAAGTTGACACGCCACGCCAAAAACTTGATAGCAATGTTTCGCAAGGTTTGCTAATGTGTTTTGGAATCTGACAAGGTTCTGGTTTTAATAAAAAAACTAACTTTTTATTGTTTGCCTGATAACTTTTAAACGTTAAATGTTCGCGAAGACTTTCTGGTCACCAGCCAAACCCATAATATTTAACTTTCCTAAATCCTGCTGCTTAAAACCATGACGTAAAGATTTTAATTTGCTGTATTAAACCTTCAAACATTAAACATTCAAGCGTCAATGCATATGAATTGTGGGTTAGTTTTGCTTATAAACTAGTCAGCTGTTGATCTTGTACTATAATCTAGTGACATGTTGCTCAACCCTCCCAAAATGCACAGGCCTGGTAATCTTTTATTTGCTGACTTCTCTTTTATTTTCTGTAAATTGACACTATGCTGGTAAGATTAAGCAAAAGTTGTACCTAAAGATATATATATTTTATGTAAAAGTTGAATTTCCTGTCCTTGAAAGATAATCCACCATGCATTTCCTATTTTCTCAGTAATACTTAAAAAAAGATATTTAACCTTTACAATGCTTATTTAATGTACTTTTTTTGTTTTTGAAAACAAAGAAATATAGGGGAATTGTAAAAAGTGAGCTGTATGTTAGTGAACGTAATCACCTGGAACATTTTTTTATTCTAGTGCACAAGTATATATTTTATTTTTATACTTTTTTATACTTTGTTTTATAGTGTCCTACACAACACATTACATCTAGTTACTATAGTAATAACAACAACAACAACAACTATAAATCATGCTTAATTACATGCAACCCTACAACAAACCTAATCCTAACCACAACCCCATGGTAAGTACATGTATTTAATTAATATCACTCAATACTTAAATATGTAATTACACAATATTAAGGACACCTTAAAATAAAGTGTAACCCTTTTTTTATTTATAAATGACTAAGAATGATCAAGTATGGTATAAATTACTATAAATTAATTTCCTTATTCCTTATACAAACACACAGAACATTAATGGTTTTGCAATAAAAACGTTGTTGCATTTTATTAAATGTGCATTACAATATTATGAAGTCGGAAGTCATTTTATGTCATAGATTATAAATTCCTCATTGTTTTTACTATCACTATACATCACTGATCTTTTCCTGTCATTAAATGTTTATAGCCAGGGCAGTTGCAGAATCAACAGGTGTTGTCCTTGTGCCATCTCTCGCCCACCCCCATTAGGTCTTGAGATGGTAAAAGGTCAGTTTCCACCTGCTTAAAGCAGAAGGCAGCATGTTTGAAAACAGTAGAGAGACTGTAACCCAAAACCTTGGCCACTCCTATCTACTCAAGGCTTACCCTGCTGTAGGACAGACCTCATAAACACAGGCCTCCTGTCCAGATGGGACTGTCCTTTTTAAAGTTGTTGACCTGAATCTCTTACTTTGCGAACCTAATGTTGTTTGTACAATTAGCGAGTAGGAACCAGTATAGACTTAATCACAACCGAAAGGGATGATTTTAACCTTGATTTTGCTATGGTAGTGTGAATGAATAAGGGCCTTTTATAACTGGAATTGAAATGCATCAGATATGCATTCCTCAAGAAACAACGTGACATGTTTGCATCCCTTTTATGTTTTCTAACCTCAATATTTGCCTTTATGAAATCCTTCCTAGTCTGCTAGAGTGTTAGCTGGATAATAATAAGTGTGAGATAGACTTAGTATGTGGGTGTGTTAGAGCCACACCTGTCCTCATGTCTGAACTTGTGCCATATGTTGTGCCAGTATAAGTAGCCTGTCTCCCATGAAACTAAGACAGCTAATCCCCATTGGTCAAATGTCTGTCTGGATCTACTAACATATTACCCATACTATGGCACACTAGGGCTGAATGATTAATTGAAGAAAAAAAATTCGGAATTTGGCTTATTGCGTTAATCAAATTGCTTTAAATGCAATTTAGCCCACTTAGATTTATCCACGTGTTATCCACACAAGTGAAGCTCAGCATTGTTCATTGTCACTGTAGCAGCTGATTTAGTGTTTTTTAGTTTATCAGTTTACTTTACTCAATCTCAACCTCTGCCAGTGATGCGAGTTTGCATCATTTATGTGTATTTAAGAGAGACTTGCAGAGATGGGTATTTTTGCATAAATTTGTGTCCATTCAAGCACAAATAAATGCGAAGATGCAGCGCATATATTAAACTTTAACCTAACCGAACGTCCAGTTTAACTGCCACAAGTTGATCATCTTGTTGTAAAGATCTAATCGAGGAAAAACACGCTGTATTTTTGTATTTCCGTTCCATTTTTTATTGATAAAGTTAAATAAATAATGAATTTGATTATAAAAATATTAATGATTAATCAATAGTCGATCATTAATTCTCCCGACGATCGACTAAGAAAATTTAATTGAATGCCAATCCCCAATGAACACGCTTATCATGATTGCTATCTTACCAAAGGTGAAGAAAAATCCTACTGGTAAGTAAACGTGTCCTTTTCCCGCAAAATATTGGTTCTCAGAAGCGCTTACCTCCATCTTTTCTGTTGCGCGTAGAAGTTTATTTTTACCATGCAAGCGCACCCGTTATGTGCACCCCTGTATATAATCACACAAACAAGCACAGCAAACCTAAAGCCATTTAAAATAAATACTAATAATTGTTTATAATTCTATTTTTCATAAAATTAATCTTAATAAACCTCTTAATCCAATAGGTTTTTGTTTTGGTTCATGTGAACAGCATCTGTGTAATGAATTAGACTAACCGTTTTCTTCCACTCTGTCCTTTATAGGTATGGCCTCACAGGTTACGGTCTACCCACCACATGTTTATCAACCCCAGACAAGTGCCTTTTGCAGAGTGAAGAAAATCGATCCCATCGGCTGTGTTTACCATGAGAAGTTCCCTCGCACTTATGTGATCGGTGTGAATCTAGGCATTGCGCACCCTACGGATATTATACCTTTGTCGAGATTCGAAGCTTTGACTGGCGAGAAACCGTGCGCCACACAGGACTACTCAATACAGACTGAATCAGCTCCACAGGAGCTCCTCAGAAGGGCTTCCTCGCCATACAAGCGTGTGGCGTCAGAGGGCGACCTTCAGTATTTCGCCAGAGCGGCCGGGGCAGGTGAAGAAAGTGGAGAGTGTGTCCAAAACAACCAAAGTAGTAGTAAAAGTGGCGGTGCTTCAGAAGGGACTGAGAGAAATGGTGGTTTGAATTTGGTCGACGGCACCAAAAGATGTGTGTTTAAATGCCAAGGGGAGGAGCTTGAGAACGGCAAGAGCATCATGCAGATAGTCGAGGAGCATTCGACTCTACCTGCCATGTTGCAAACAAACGTTGGGAGCACGAACGCAGTAGGCGTTGCTCCGACCGAGCAGAACAGAACCGGGACGGGAGCCGTGAGCGGGACGGGTGACGGCGACTATCAGTTGGTCCAACACGAAGTGCTGTGCTCCATGAAGCACACTTATGAAGTGTTGGAGTTCTTGGGTCGTGGTACGTTCGGTCAGGTGGTCAAATGCTGGAAGCGAGGCACCAATGAGATTGTGGCGGTGAAGATACTGAAGAACCACCCATCATATGCCCGTCAGGGCCAGATCGAGGTGAGCATTCTGGCCCGACTTAGCGGGGAGAACGCAGAGGAGCATAACCTGGTGAGAGCTTTTGAGTGTTTCCAGCATAGAAGCCACACCTGTCTGGTGTTCGAGATGCTGGAGCAGAACCTGTACGACTTCCTCAAACAAAACAAGTTCAGTCCCTTGCCGCTGAAGGTGATTAGGCCCGTGCTGCAACAGGTGGCCACGGCGCTGAGGAAGCTCAGAAGCTTGGGCCTCATCCATGCCGATCTTAAACCGGAGAACATTATGCTGGTAGATCCTGTGAGACAACCCTTCCGTGTGAAAGTGATTGACTTTGGCTCTGCCAGCCACGTCTCCAAAGCTGTGTGTTCGACATACCTGCAGTCTCGCTACTACAGGTAAGCAGTGTTTTTTTTTTTTTTTTGCTCTAGTAGGTTTGCTACTTTGTCATGTTTCCGTTTAATCATAAATAGACTTCTGGTAAATGTTTCATGTTGTGTTTGTATTTGTGGCAATTATTATGGTGTTCGTTTTGAGGAAGTTGAACTGAGGAACGTTTACTTAAGCTGCACTTCCTTCCAGAACAGTTATGTAATGCCGCCTATAGCATTTGTCGACGTTTGATGGCAAGCATTCTTTTTTCGATTGCAACTGCGCTAACTGCCATGGAGCTACACCCATACTAACTTTATGTAACTCAAAACAACAAACACACACAAAATAACACAACACACTGTTTTTTTTTCTTATGGGGTCAGTCCTGACTGTTATGGCTGTACTTTGTCTCCATGTGGTTGGCAGTTCTTTAGGAAGAATGTGGTTTGCTAAAGTGATTTCATGGGATGTGGAAGAACTCTCTTTTCTCTTTTATTAGAATAAAATTGTTTGTTTGTTTTTACTCCAGAAATAATTTTTTTTAACTCTCAATCTATTGAATATTGTCCCTTCCACTTTTTATAGTTATGGCTTTTGGGTCTGTACAATTTATTTCATTTATTTTTTTGTTGAAAGAAATACTTTTATTCACCAAGGATGCATTCCTCTGGTGCTTTTTGGTCATTTTTAGAATTTTTTCTTCATCGGAATGGTACGTAACTTGGTAAAGGTTTTGGAATTTGCAGAGTGAATACACCAAAAAATCATGGACTTGATTCAATCAGGTTAAATGGTCCTGAAAAAAATATTCACACTTGTACTCTTCGTGATCAAAAAGGACCAAAATGAAAATGAAGCCAAAATTGAGATTTATGGCTTTGATTTTCTTTGATTTTGATTTTGAAAATTTATATATAAAAATTGAAAATAGTATTTTTGTGGATTTTTCTTTACAATAAACGTAACTTTAGGTTTACTTTTTAAAACCTTTTTTTCACCTCAGCAATAATCTGACTAGTGTCATCTTTGAAAAGAGATTAAACTTAAGTAAAGCATTCAAGATTTATGACCATTTAAGTTGGAAATTTCACTTGTCTATGCTCAAGTGAATAAATGGATTAGAAATACAGCGTACAATTTAGTAACATAAAATCCCCTAAAAATACATATATATAAACCATATCGAACTAAAATATAGTACATTTAATAAAAAATAACAAAAAAATCGTAATTTGACCGACCACGTGAAGAGGACCAGATGGTTAAAAGTGACAATTAAGACGGTTATAGAAAATTTCAAATAAATGCTGAATCCTGAAGAATGACACTTTTCCAACAGAAATGTTAAGCATCACAGCTGTTTAAACTAGGCATAATACATGTTTAGCAGCAAATCAACATATTGTAATGATTTCTGAAGAATTGAAACCTGAAGACTCGAGTAATGATGCTGAAAATTCAGTTTTGCTCCACAGGAATAAATTTGACAATGAACATTTACAATATTCATTTTACAATATTCAAATTAAAAACTTATTTTAAACTGCTATTCATATTTCCATTTTTATTGTATTTTTGATCAAATACATGCAGATGCAGCCTTGTTGAGCATACAAGTCTTCTTTCAAAAATTGTACTGACCCCAAACTTTTGATTGGTTAGACTTTTGAATTTAAGTATTTTGCAGGTTTAGAATTTTGATTTTTGGGTAATCTATCCCTTCAAGAACTGTTGTGCCACTGAAAGGTATACAAATGTGTTTCGAACATAATGTGACATTGCGGTGTCACTCTGTCTTTGTAAATGTGCTTGGTTTGTGGGGAAGCTATCAGTGAACAAGATAAAGAGGAAATAGGTACTAGTTTAAATAGGCCATTTGAACTCTTTTTACTTTGGCACTGCCACAGTTTGATGCCTGCAACTGCATGAACTCCCGCCCCATGCAGGTGGCACGTGTGAATGTATCACTTTTGCATGGGAATGAGAAGCATTGAGGATGTGTCTGTTGGTAGTGATGTCTTTGTGCTCAAAAGAAGTGTGTGGTAACAGATGTTTTTATAGAGCGTTATGAATAATCATTCTCTCTTCTCTTGTTTTTCTTTTTTTCCGGGAATATGTACGTACATCTCTTTATATAGTGTTGTTCGTATTAAATCATTACATGAGTACTGAGTAATTCTAATGAACGCAATGTATTTAATGTGCAGTTATTTTGAGTGGTATATTATTGCACATTTTGCTGTTGTAAATGAATTGGTCACAAGTCATATTTTTAATAGGGGTGTGCATGAATATTCAAATTTTCGTATATTTGATCTGTAATTATTATTCAAAAAATAAAATACTATTAGAATTTTACTATGTTGCTTTACTGGCCGTAAATGCAGTGAATTCATGATAAACCTCATGCACTAACTCACCGTTATAATTTAATGCACTGACTGGGTGGCATTAAATATTTCATATTTTTGTTTACACATAGGCCTACTGTTTAATGCTTTCAACTAAAAGAAAACTTTATTGTAAACTTGTTCAGAAATGGTGACCAAAACATAAAAACTTTCGTTAAACATAATTTAAATAAACGAATATTCGATTATTCGATTTTTTTTTTTTTTTTTTTTTTTTTTTTTTTTTTTTTTTAATTATTATTTTTTTTATGAGCCCGAATATTCGAATGCAATATTTTTGAAAAATGCCCATACCTAATTTTTAACATGAGCATTGAAATATAAAGTTTTAACTTTGACATCTTTCCTTTTTGTGCTTTTGTTTTATAAAGTGCACATTTTGTTCTTCATTTTGTTGAAGTGCTTATGATTACTGTAACTGAATCAGTGTTTAAGTATTTTGTTACTGTTAATTTCTTTTAGTTATTTCATCAAATTTGAAAGATTACTATCTATAAAATCTTTGCATGCCTGATAAAAGCCCCATGTTGTCGATGGGTCTACATCTGTGTTCAGAATGTGTGAATCCCAAAGTGGGGGGAAAAGGGCAGCATGTGCTTCTGTTTTCCATTTGTCCCCTGTTTCTGTCGGCATGATCGATGTTGTAAGGATCCATAGCTTGTTCCCAGTGCAAAACTGGCTCACCTAAATTTAGGGCGGATCTTGTTGTTCATTGCTACTGTGGTATGTGAGGTCGTCATGACAAGTATTTATTATTTTTTTACTCTGAGCTGGCTGCGTTGAGCGCATACCCATGTGCCAGGAAGTGAAATTTTGCAGGTGTTGTCAAATAGCAGAGCTGTTTTTATATTTTACACAGTTTTAGAACTGGTGCCGGTTTGTTTGTCACATTTAAGGGTTACTTTACCCTTTTTTTTTATTATTAGAAGAGTCATGTTTTGAGCGGAATCTTAAATAATTTTAGTTCAAACTGTTTTTGTACCATGGTGCAATTCTTAGGCCTATGTTCTCAGTTCAGTAGTACAGAAGTATCGTTTTGCATTCTCATTTTAGTAGTAGTTGAACAGTTTTAGCTGTTTTGGTTTGTAACAAGGCTCACTTCCTGCGTATTGAAGTAACCCACGGTGGGCAAGTGATGTGAGCGGTGTTGCTTCTGAACACCGGTAACATCGACAACACCGACTATCGTAGCAAGCCTGATTCGCACAACAAGTAAAAAAATTGCCTGTGAAAAAGAGGAACTAATTCCTACTTTATTTCAACAGAAAATGTTTTTGTTGCGAACATTTTGGCAAATCACTACCGGATAATGTTGCTGAAAATTTTCATGAATTGGTTGTAATAGTGGTATCCCTAGTCTGGTAACGTACTAGTGGCTCTTTGCTAAAATAATCACTGTGGCCCTATTAATAATTCATTGTGTTGCTTAGATCAGCGTGTGTTGGGTTCCACAAAGTGAGGTACTTGCTTGAGTTTCAAGTTGCTACAGGAATGGGTCATTAGGTGCCATGGTTTATTGTTTCTGGCCTCCTAAAGTGACTCATCCTGTTGTTTCCTCTTCACTCATTCTGTCTTTGTTCTGCAAAGAAATGTGGTTTGAAGTGTCCAAATACTGGCATTTCCTTGTCTAATTGTAAATTTCCATTGTCTGGTTAGCCTAACTTTTCTCTTTTTCTCACAGATTGTAGTAGATTGTCACAAATCATGACCTGGAGGAGGCAGTGCACTTTTGTGATGCTCAGAGAAAGCCCTTCATTTTATACAGCGTTAAGTGTACTAACATCATTAATGAAGCCACTTTGAGTAATGAAAATAAATTTGTAGTATTGCAACATTGATTGTGCTCAAATCAGCTCCAGGTTTCCTCATTCAGCTTTGGGTTTTGAAATGGGCTACTTAACCACCAGAAGGGTAATAGTATCAGAACTTTGGAAACAGTGTTAAAACCCCAGGAAAGCTGATATACACAGGACAGTTGCATAACAAGCTGCTTGCATTAAAGAGAAGGCCAAGTGACGGGACCTGAGTCTGGCTGGCCTCAATAGATTGTGTGTATGCTCTTCAAATAACCAGCAATCTGTACTCCCGAGTCCTGCACTTTAAACCCTAGTTTAAGTTACACAGGCGAAAGAGTCCCTCCATGCATTTTCAGGGTTATGGATTTGCTGAATTTGCATATTTCTCAAATACTAATTTTCCTCTTGGTACCTTTTTAATGTGCAACGGTAACATTTAATGTCAAATCGTTTTTCCTGGATCTGCTGCCTTTAGTTTAAATAAAACTGCAACATAAATAAAACAGTAGCTGACCCTAATTTTAGCCATTTTGGAGGTTTTTCATATCCTGTAATGTGTATCCGAGCAGTTTATTTCATACCTAAACAAGTGTGAAGGAGATCAGCCTCATTTTAAAATGCAGACGTGATCATATCTGTGCAGGCACACCCATAGAAACCAAATGACAGGTTTTGCTGCCAGCCTATAATAAGCATTATGCAACTCTTCTGTTTTTCTTATGGGTCATAAAGTTTAAAGTCCTAACACTTTGGTTTAATAAATCTGTTTTGGCTTCTGGAAGATGTAAAACATTCATTAATTCACAAAGTGTTTTTTGCAAAACCATGGAATGATCAAAATTGAGACCTTGACTTTGCCCAATCAATGTCAACCATTTATTCTAGTCATCACTTTGTGTGTGTGTGCACATTTTCCACTTAACTTGCTTGAACCCTCTAGAAGGCATACCCAGTAAACACGTCTAATGGTTTGCAAACAATGCACAACTAAGTGCAACCTCCTGACCAGCATCTAAAAGCATAAGTGGGCCAATGTAGCATCGCTTGCAGCTGCAGATGTGATTATTTTTCCACAATTCTACAATCTTCATGCATCCATATGTATAATAAACCTTGACCGAGCCCTGCATTCATCTTTGGCCTGAGGAATGACTAAGTGTGAACGTCTGTTTCTTGTCAGTTGGTGTGGACTCTCTCTGCAGATGAAGAAGACCTAATTGGCCAGATTCCTGGACTAATGAGCAGCCTGAAGGGTTTGGTTGTATGATTCACTTGGAAAGAGAGCACAAATCTTGTTTGTGCATCCCATGCCCTTTGATACCATATTCTTGCATCGCAAAGTCCTTGCAGCGTTACTGAGCCAGTAGGCTTCGTTGACTAGGTTTAGAATGCTATTTGACCTCCAACCAAATGGTAGGTGCTCATGAATAGATGGACCCTGCAGACTGAGCGTTTTCAGACTTGGTCTTCATTCAAGTTGTGTCTAGTCTTGGGTCAAGTCTCTTGCAGAGAGCTTGTTTGCCCGATCTTGACCCTTTCACATGATTTGCAACAGGACGTCAGTACAGCCCTCAAAACAAGCATCATCTGCTACTTTGACCTTCACATGACGAGCGTTGCAGATAGCTTAACTTTGGAGCATTATTTTCCTTTTGTTTTTTATTATTTTTTTTATTTTAGTAGAATACACATATTAATATACAATTATTTTTTGTGTTATGGCCAATATTAAATGTAATTAATTTTATCTAAATTAAAAATAAAAGCTTTTTACACTATGAATAATGGATTTTATTTTGAGATTTGCTTAACATTGCATTTTGCAGTGTTACTAAATTTAGTTATTTTTTTCTTTTTAAAGATGAACTTTAATTGAACGTTGAATGAATGAGAAGGTAATCTACATGTAAAAATTGGGAAATGCATAGTTAAAGATCCAATATCGGCCAGTAACTGATATTGAACACCTCTAGAGATTTTATAAGGACTATTTCTGCCATGCATATTTGTTTTATTTTTTTTTTTTACTTCTTTATTTTTGAAACATTGGGCAATACAATAGCCAGAATTACATTGCCTCCTGGTCACAGTACAAGTCTGTGATTTAGGTCAAGGATCCCCATTCCCAACATTCCCATTTTGTAATAAACACATTAAAACACAAAACAGAACAGAACAAGGGGTGCATTACTATAAGGTAAATCTCTAATGCATAATGAAACAAAAAACACAATTATTTTGTTAACAAATGGTACATATATTACAGTATACCCTTGCATAGTTTTTATCTGAATTATCTGAAAACCTTTTACATTGTGTCAAACTCAATGCATCAAGATGGATGCAACTTGAGTCTTGATTTTTGCTCCATGTGCACAGTGATATGTCATGCAAATTGTCCAGATACTGCTGGTTATGATTAGGTCAGCGTCAGCAGAAAATGGGGTTGAAATTAAAATCAGACCAAGAAGGGTTGTTTATTGGTGATTAGCTGTGTTTTAAATACCTGGTATCAGTTTCTGCACTTTGATCCATTTGTCAGTCCATCTTGATATGTCATGGTCTGTACTCTGTATATCATCCACTTGAGAATGAAATCTGATCACTTGCTGCTTCCTGTAACAGCTCGCCATTGCTGTTCAACATTTTGAATTGGGACAGGGTAGGTTACAGGTGTGAAGCTTTATACCTTCCTTAGAACCTGGAGTTTGTATTACATGCCATGGTATAAGTTTCCCATTTCATCTGTAGAAGCCTCTGGCTTGATTCCCAGCTTGATGCTTACCGCACCTAACATCAAAAGTTTATGTGAGCGACTGCACGGTCTCATATCACCTTAGTCCCTTCCACACCTAGGACTAATCATCTTCATATGAATAGCTGTCAAACGTTCATCCACTCTACAGAACCTTGTGTAATGGAACGGTTCCATGGATATTAGGTTCTTCATGGAACCAAAGATGCCAATAAAGAACCTCTATTGCTAAGTGTGTTTTAAACCCCACCCCTCCACACTCGATTGCGTGTTTGCATTATTTTTTGAATGCAACACCCACATCTCAAAATCCAATGACTTGGCAGTTTAAAAAAAAATTACTTTCCCGATAATCCGTTACGCTTGAATGTACATCATAATATAGACTGAACGATTTGTCGCTATTTCTGTTTCATCTTGACTTTAAAGGAGAACTCCGGCGAACAATTAACCTTTGGTCTAATAAAACATCGGTACCTAGTCAATCGTTCTCTGAGTTTTGTTTTCATGATAATTGAATGTAAAGAGTTTTATCTCTAAAAACGGTTTAGTGTATATGCTAGTAATGGGGGCATTGACTAAGTAAAAAGAAATCGCTAGTTTATATCAGTAACAAGGCTCAAAATAGCCCCACACTAACGCAGTAATATAATGAGGCTCCATACATGCAAAACGAAGCATTGAGAACTTTGTAAGTGTACAGACCGTTTAATAAAAAGATACTTTATGAAGACAGTTCACTTCACGTATACAGACAGGCGCCATCTTAAAAAATAGTCTCGATAAGTCGATCCCCGAACGCTGTTCATACAGTTCAGAAGTTCGTTGAACTTCATACAGTTCTGATCACTCAGCACGACGTTCGTGGTTTGACTTATCGAGACTATTTTTATGTCTTATGTCTTCATAAAGTATCTTCTTATTAAACGGTCTGTACACTTACAAAGTTCGCAATGCTTCGTTTTGTATGTATAGAGCCTCATTATGTTACTGCGTTAGTGTGGGGCTATTTTGAGCCTTGTTAGTGGTATAAACTAGCGATTTCTTTTTACTAAGTCAATGCCCCCATTACTAGCATTATACGCTAAACAGTTTTTAGAGATAAAACTCTTTACATTCGATTATCATGAAAACAAATCTCAGAGAACGGTTGACTATGTACCGATGTTTTATTAGACCAAAGGTTCATTGTTCGCCGGAGTTCTCCTTTAAAGGGATACTCCACTTTTTTTGGAAACAGGCTGATTTTACCACTCCCCCAGAGTTAAACAGTTTAGTTTTACCGTTTCCGAATCCATTCAGCCGATTTTCTGATATTTAGAAGAATATCAGTAACCAGACAGTTTCTGGTCTCATTGACTTCCATAGTAGGAAAAAAATATACTATGGAAGTCAGTGAGACCAGAAACTGTCTGGTTACTAAATATCAGAAAATCGGCTGAATGGATTCGAAAACGGTAAAACTGATCTTTTTAACTCTGGGGGAGTGGTAAAATGAGCCTATTTCCAAAAAAAGTGGAGTATCCCTTTAAAGCCGTATGGATTTCTGCAGAATTTTAACTTTCGTAAAATTCTTAATCCTTTGCTCCTTTCATGTTCTCTTATTGAATATTTTTCATTTGAAAATACTTTCAGCTTCCAAAAATATCCAGCACTCTGAAACAAGACAAATAATAATAAAAAAACTCTACAGATTCTTAGCTGAATCATTAGCCTAGATGTTAACCTTAATGTTGCCTCATTCCTAAACTCGGTCTTCTCAAGAACATCTAAATCAAATCAATACCTCATAATATAGCTGTTCATACTATTGCTTCCTGAGATCATCAGGCCTTTTATAGAGGATTATTTTCAGCTCCATGTAATGTACTTTGATTCCATTGAAGCCGGCAGACTGTCTGCGTTTCTCAGCATTTCCGATGGGAGCTGAAATGATGCAGTGTTGAAAAGGCTATGTTTAAAGCTCTGGGGCCTCTGCCTCGTAACACTCCATGCACATAACACTCCATGCAAACAACACTTCCGTCTCTGAAGAGCTTGAAGAAACTGGGTTAAATGTCGGTTATTTTTTTCTTATTAAAAATAATCTCTGGTTTGTTTACCTAGCAACATCCGTCTTGGCACGCAATGGAAACGCGGAGCAGAAAATGCATTCTGAAACTGCTTGGTTATGGTTTTTACGCAATGAAGATCTCTTTATTTCTGCAATTAATATTCTGCGTTGAATATTCAAAATGTAACAAATTTTAAATTGACAGGATAGCCCTAGTTGACATCACCCCGATTCCCTCGACAAAAACCCAAAATAAATTTTTCAGTTGACTTCTGGAGTATTGCAGAAAATAAGCTCTGTGACCAACAACAGTTTATTATTCTTACACATTTTGTTAATCATGATAATCTTAACAAATTTTATGATTTTTTTATGCTTAAATGTAATCGGCAGAATCAAAAGGCTAAACGTAAGCTATGAGCGAACTACACTACGGTCACATCACAACATCATCACCACTAAAGGCCCAGGTATACTTCATTTTCTGCATTCAGTTGTGTGTGCGAGCCTTATGAAGCAAAAATATCTAAAGCTTACATTAACCACAATCCTTATTTTAAGAATTTAACCAAAAACCCATTTTTCCTCCATTTATTTAAGGACAATGGAACTGGAAGTGCTAAAATGCTAAACTAATTTCTGGATTTTGGCCTACAAAAATACATCATACCTGCAGCAATCTATATTGACTAATATCACTTTTAATTGTTTAAGTTTTCCTCATGCTTAAGTTATTTGTAACCTAACCCCTCTGATGGGAATCTGCTTTCTTGTGACCTCAGGAATGCCTAGCCATTAAAAAAGGTTTGGTTGGTGTACTCTAAACCCTTAACTCATTTCTAGAATAGCCCTTGTTGAGAGGTCGCACAGAATGTGATTTTGTAGCTAGTGTGTTCTCATTTGTATGCTCTGCTTCTAAAACTATGGGACGGCTCACGAGCCAGGCTTCAGCTATGAGTGGTATGCTTTAACCTTTGGGCGTTAGCTGGAGAAAAACATTAGCTTGTCTGTATGTTTTGCAATACTTGAGTGATATGGTTGGAAATGGGAATAGAGGGAATTGTTTTATTGCTAGGCACTTTCATTACAGAAAAACAAGTAGCTAGAGCTCTGCATGATTAATCGTTAAAAGAACGCAATCTTGATTCAAGCACCAATGTGATCAAATTATCACAGAGGTACTGGGATAAGTTTATAGTTCAGATATAAACACTGATGTCTATGGTAGTGATCAAAATAGAGAAAATTACATTTTCTAAGTAATGCGATGCTACAAATTATGTTTGTATCAATTACATTGTTACACCATGTATTTGTCAAGGAACCATTCATTTTTTTCAAAAGCTCTGATTCTTCCAGTAATGAAAAATGTTATGTCTTTATGCTTTAGGGGCGAATTATTCAGTCAAACAGATTTATTTATTTTTTTAACAAAAATAACGAATTCAAATTTAAATAGACTGCTTTAATTAACATTTTGCAAACACCTCTAAAAAGTTATTTTGTTTTGTTGTCTATTCAGAATTGTGGTAGAATCTTTAAAAAAAGCAGCTTGTTCAGTATGTGTTCTTTTAAAATTGGGAAATTCAGATTTACAGCCAACATTGTTTTGTGTTACTGTGCGTATTTAAGTCTTCAACCTCACTTAGCTTCCGACAACCTTTCAGTTTTTATCTAAAACAAATTCTCTGAAACTTTTACTCAACAGCGTCTGTAGTCCCATTTAGCCACTTGTTAGCAACCACCTTTTTTAATACGTGTAACAGTGAGTGGCGTAATACTGGTGTATTTTATATCGTAGATTAAAACGTGAAAGTGTCTTGAGCTTGTCTTCACACCACAGACCTTTTTTCAGCCCTTTAGCCAAAATCCCATTCACAAAACCCATAGACTTAGGGACGATGGAACCAAAGTGCTATAATGCTAGCACGTGGACCATACCTGGACCACTCCATTTCCTCTCTATCAGTTTTGGAGATAACCTGTGGTATATGTTCCTTTATGCAAAGGGACCTGTGGCTCTCACAGAAAAGTGGGGAAGTCCCCTCATTTTGTGTGGACAATATAAAATATAACCAGTATTATGACTGCTTACACTTAATAATAGCCTTATTGTCTAAGTTTCCCTCAAACCATATCAGTAGATTAGTTTCACGCCTGATGTTTGTCATAATTCATGAATGTAGGTTTGGTAAAACAAAATCTTAAGTTTAATTTTTTATTTTTTTCTCTCTATTGAATCAGTTAAAAAAAACTGATTCAACTATTTGTTTGTCAAACTTTTGCATGTATTGATATGTGTTTGTTTGTTTTTTACTAAATGTATTAATATACAGTAATGTCCTCCTATTTGAGCTTCACATTCACCCGTTCTCATTTCTAACCCAAACCTTCTGTTTTTGTTTCATGTTACCGTGCCTGCTATTGAAAGTTCATTCTGGTACAGGATGTCATAATGGCTCGGGTTGTGTTACTCAACTTAAATTTCCTTTCAGAGTAGTAGATAAAACCCAGTGATGTATGTTCCTTTATGCAAAAAGGGACCCGTGGTGCTCACGGAAAAGTTTTGGATGACTTGAAGGGGAAGTCCGAATAACCGCTCTCTGCTGTAGGAGATTAGATAAGCAGTGTTTGGGTGGGATTTGTTTACAGAGAGCTCTCTGACTGGATGCTGAGCAGGAGGGGAGGAAAAAAAACCCAGTGACCCACGTTCTCATTCTCGTTCTCAGAAGCTGCTAATGTTAGGCTTTAATGTTTCACTCCTGGCAGGCACGTGTGGATCTTCTGCTTCAGCTACGTGTTCACATTCGACTCTCTGCGGGCGGTTGACTGTGTGCCGGAGAGAGTCTAAAGTAGGGATGTCCCGATCCGATCCACGGCATCGGTATCGCGCCGATACCGGCCCAGAACGCTAGATCGGAGATCGGAGGGGAGAAAAAAATATGAGCGATATCCAGTTTAGCGGCGCAGCCTGTCACGTGATGATTGTTGTGTTTAAGCACACGCGCGCAGAGAATCACTCTCGCTTTTGCGCACGGTTTCTAATGTAATCGGATGATTCCACAAAAGCTGCATTTCAGTCTTTTCAGAAATTCATTGGCTATCAGAAAATAGCGTCATTTCATTCTCTATTGCAACTGGATAGATAAACTGTCACTCAAAGAGAGAGCGAAACTGGGGCGCGTTTGAAGCGAAATTTACGCGCGTCAGAATCAAAATCCGTTGGCAGTCATTGTTTTTATGTCGACCGAGCATTCATCAAGAGAGTTACCGCTCTGTATTTACTCTGGATAGCAGAACAGCGGCGTGGGGATCATCGTCGCCGTATATTTGTGTCCACCGGACCCTTCGGAGCCGAACCGTTTGGCGAGTTTCACCATTTGCTCGCTCCAGGAGCTGCGCTGGATGACGGCCGCTGTCAGCGGTACTTCCGCCTGTCACGCGCCCAGTTTGATGACCTGTTGTCCCGCATCTGAGCGAGGATCACCCTCGCCCGGCCCCTCATCCATCTAATCTAGCTGTCATTTATTTTTGTTTTGATAATAAATAGAGCCAGCCTTCAAAAGTTATTAACCTGTCCTGTGATTTTTTTTCTCTCTCTCACGTCCAGACACGAATTTATGCACATATGTTGATATATATATAGCGCGCTATGTATGTTATGCGCGCAGTATGTCTCGCTCTAGATTCCGGGAGATTTGAACTAATTTGCGGGCATCAGGGAGACGCTATCAATATGCGGGAGACTCCCGGAACTTCCGGGAGACTTGGGATGTCTGTCTTTACAACATAATACTATTTCTAGATATGGAATGAATAACATTCAATACAAAATGAACATGTCTCCATATAGAAATAATGTTTTAAGTGATGAAACATTTGCTTTGTTGTGCATAATCCCACCATGCATTTAGTCATATTAACAAAATAATTTATTGAAGCATCCAGACACTTCACCACGTGAGCAAGCAGCTAGGCTCCTGATTGGTTATCGCGGCGCGAATTCACGCCAAAGTTCAGATTTTTCAACTCGGGCGGCAGACGCGAATTCGCGTCAAACGCGTGAATGCACAACGCTCAATTCGCGCCATTCGCGCCAACTTGACGCGCGAATGAGGCGTATTCGCGTCTTCCGCGCCGCGCTCCACGCCTCATTCGCGCCGCAGGAATTTTTCTTGCATTGACTTAACATTGAAATCATTCGCGCCTGACGCCCTATTCGCGTCCGGTGTGAACGTAGCATTAGTGCGTCGAAGTTGTGATAGCGCTGTCGGCTAACGCGAAATGCTAGCCTACTATTTACAATCCATGGATGTTTATTCATATATACAATTGTTTTGGACTAAAAACTTCTTCAAATTGGATTGTATGGACGCTTTACAGTGAAACCAAACCATTTTTGTTGGAATGTGGACTAACAGATGGCTAATTGGTGAGTTTCTTCCAGTTTGTGTTGGTTTGTTTTGGCTGTTGGTGGTCTGACAAAGAGACAGATTGTGCCCGCTGTGTTGATTGTATCTTAAAATGGTTTACGTCGTTCGAATCACGAGTTTCTCAGCTTTCCAAAGATATGTATTATGTTTACTTTTGTGTTTGTTTTGTTTTGTCTTTCACAACGTTAAACCTATAAACCACCCTGTGGGCCGTATACGGCACGTCGGACCACGGAAAAAAAAATATCGGACTAATATCGGTATCGGCAAAAGCCAAAGGTGCGGCATCGGTATCGGTATCGGAAGTGAAAAAGTGGTATCGGGACATCCCTAGTCTAAAGTCCTCGCCCCTTTTGTGAGCAACACAAGACGTTGAAACCCGGGGGTTACGCTTTGACGATCAGCTGGGGGTGGATTTCTGAAACTCCCACACCCTCTCGCACTCTGCCTGTTTGCAGTGAGAGACTGTTGACAGCGGTTTTGACACAGCTGATCTCCCTAATCTCACGTCCCCTGACGCGTTTCACTGCCTTTCTATTTTTTTTTTAAACATCCCCCGACTAAAGTCCCACCCCGATCGGCACTCTCTAGACGACGTGCCGTAAGCTTGTTTTCTGAACAGCTGCAGAGGCTCAGTTGGCCTTCAGAGAGGTTATTGTGTGGGCAGGGCTCACTGTCCCAGTAGCTGCTTTAGACTGTGGTCGCTCCAGGCTTTCCGGCTGCAGCTTGAACCAGATGACTCGGACCCCCCTCCTTCCCACCGCATTGACCTCACAGGAAATAACTGAGCTGGAGAGGGATTCAAATTTAGCATGGCTTTGCTTGACGAACACTGACTTACTGGTTTGTCTGACTCAGAAAATTGTCCTTTTTAGCATGTGTGGGCACCATTGGGACTGTTGGTAAATTCCTTGTTTTAGTCTTTCTTTTGGTCTTTAAAACATTATCCTTGTGGAATCAGGTTGCACGGCAGAGAACAGCGGACGGGTTGATGCAAAACACTTTCTTTTAAAAACACTTTTTGTAAATTTGACAGTAATGGAGAACATTCTCATGGTGCTTTTTTTTCATCTTGGTATCTTTTTTTGTGTGATATTTTGGTTTTAACCTTGTGTTTGTCTTAAAGAATCTGATAAACAATTATTTAAAGACAACACGCTACCATTCAAATGATTGGAGTCACCAAGATCAAAAAATACAGTAAAAACATAATATTGTGAATTTAAAATAACTGTTTTCTATTTAAATGTTAAGGTGTAATTTATTAGTGTATAATAATATTTATAAATAATAAATTATTTATGAATTAAAAATTATAAATATATAATTTATCTCTCCAGTCTTCAGAAATTATTCAACATTATGTTGGAAATATATTAAAGTTTTTTTTCAGACACTAATTTGCAGACTGTCATTAAGCTAGCAGTTGCAGGGTCCACTTGTTTAAGCAGCAATGGAGTGGAATTTACTCCACTCATGTTACCAAATATTTGTATGTGGTAGTTGTGTGAAATTAACAAAGATTGAGAATAACATTACATTATTTGTTAGTTTGTTTTTAGTCCATGCTGTTCTTGGCTGCGGTTAAAAAACGGAGCTTTGCTCTGAGATTACCACTATGAAATCTAATCTTTCTCCAGGGTAAAGAGCTTGAACATTTGAAGTCTGGCCTGGACTCAAGCAAATATAGCACGGGTGCAAAAGCATCCTCTAAATACTAATAGTCTTAACAGTAACTCTCTTTGTTTGAGTTGGGAAGTCCAGACCTGCTCTTTTGTCATCATTTTTTTTTTTTTTTTACCTGATTTCTGTAACTTCCCCTGATTCTTTCACTTGAAATGCGACTTCCTGCTGACTGTGGGTTGCTGGGATTTTTTTTATTTTTTTTTAAGATCTGCAAAATCATATTGATATACCCAAGTAAGTAGTCTTAACTTTGAAACTTTTTAAAAGTTTTTTAGTTATTTTTATCCATTCCACATTTCCCACATCTGTGTTTTAGTAAGGTGGTCTGTTTTGCAAGTTGGTGAATGAAGATACTTGCCAGGTTAGGGCACTACTGCTTTATTAATTTATCTAGTGTTAAATCCAGACACCACCACACACAAATGTGGCTTTTTGTTAATGACTGTCCTAATACAGGATTAATTAACACAGAGGAACAGCTCACTATCAGTTACAAAAGACACTGTAATAGTCTGTCACGGACAATTTGTTGTTGCATTTTTAATCAATTAATTTTTTTAATTATCCTTTGACTATAATCTGGCATATCATCTAGTAGGAACATTTTTTTTGGGGGCCCCAATGCCAAACTTACTTTCCAACCCCTGGTTTAGGGTCTGTTAGCTGGCCTAATACCCTCTCGTCCTCCAATGCCCCTTGCTATTGGATTTCTCCTCTGTGTAGCCAGAGCTTGTGGTATTATCAGGTTTAACTTATGTTAGGCCCTGGATTTCATCACTTTTCCCATCACTATGCTGGAGGTTTATTAGGATTGAGGCCATAAGATCTTGTGCAGAATATAGAGCACTCTATTTGTTGTCACAGAGCCAAACAAACTCATGTTTGTACTGTCAGCTGAGCCATACCGTTACCAGGGCAGAAAATAGCCTCTCGTGCTCGATACTGTAGTTATTCTTTTGAAACAACAGCTATGTCTGTAGTTATATTTAATAACTGTATTATTATTTTGTGCCCTAAAACCATAAGCTTATGGATTGGGTAATTTCTTGTTATGTAATGATGTAGATGGTTTATACTGGACATTTTATGAAAAAATGGCATATATATATGCAAGCCGATTTGTAAATGTTTGATTATTTGTTTAATAGTTTGCCCAATTTAGTAGCTTAAAGCATAACCAATACAAGCTTAGTACTCTTAGCTCCATACCACTGTTATGTTTAAACCCATTCTGCAAAGAAATTTCCTTTTTATAACCAGTGGAGAAAATATGAAGGAAAAACCCTGTGTACTCTGGCTAGGTGGCCTTTATTAAATCATTTAATATACCTATAATAATACTTTTTTAATATAAAAAACAACCCTTCAGATCCTTTTTAATTTTTGTAAATTAATAATAATAATAATAATTTTTTATAACAACAATTAACTGCAGTTTCTGCCTGGACATACATTATTAAATTAGTTTAATTTATTGTAATATATAATTCATTATTTATTATTATTATTAAATGTTACCATGCTAATTGATTGGATATTTCAGTAACACGAATTCCAAGTTACTTTTGCTCACTGGATTTTTTTTATTCAACTGCAAACAATTGAATTTAGCTTAACACTTAACAAGATTATCTGGCTGGTAGTTTTTCTTTTCTTTTTCTTTTTTCCCCCTTTTCCTCTTGCATATGAATAACTTAAAGCAGTTCAGTCCATTGACAGCTGGCCAAATATATCTAGCATTGCAGTGTGTTTGTTTCACGCTGTGATTCCTTTTTTTATAATGCATCATAAAATGCTTGTGCAAATAATGGGTTGTGCAGCTTAAAAGGAATCACAGCATGTGCTTCTGCAACACCATTGACTATGAAGATTAAGCTGGTTAAGAATGACCTAAATGTACAGGCAATAATGGAAACCTTAACTGTAACTTAATTTCAAAGTTTCGAATTTAAACTGGTAGTCTCACATTGCCAAGCCATCGGTAAATTATTCATAGTGGCTTTTGTTACCGCATAAGTAGTGTCCTGTTGGTAGTTACAGTCACTTACTAGTGACCTAGCATGACGTGTTCCTGTATCAATAGATGTGGCAAAAGTTACTGTTTTAACTGTGTGTCCTTTGACTTTAGGTGCTACATGCTTGATCGGTAAACAACGGTCTCGGACAAACAGCAAAGCTTGTTAGCAACTGTGCATGAGGAGTTTGCTCTGTAGTTGATTATTAATGGTGACCAGGGTTAATTGTGTCATCCGACTCCTCGACTCTGTCATCATCCAGTTTTGGTGTTTAGATCCGTTCTCATCTGTCGCTAGGCAGCCAGCACTTTCCTTCCGGTTGTCACGGTAGCAGATGTGTATGGGCCCGTTGACGTCAAAACCCTGATCCAACAGCAGACTCTCGCTGCATCTGAACAGGAGCCCTGCGTCATTAGACTCGAGATTATATCAATATGGACACAAAACATGACTCTTGAGCTTAAAGAGCGCGAGACGTGACATGCATGGATGTCACAATCCCAAACTACTGAGTCTGTGTCATTGCATCACGTTAACTGTTGCGTTTAACATTAGATGTGTATAAAGCGTCTTGACATTTATCATAATGATTCATGATTCAAATAGCATTTTACTCATCCAAACAAATGCATCTTCATTCTTCTCCAGAGCTTTTGTAATTGCGTGTCCCACAATTTTCAATCAGCAGCCTGTTGTCAAGGTAACAACTCCATTAATTCTTATTCTTTTCTGATAATGTGTTCCAGGGCTCCAGAGATCATCCTGGGCTTACCCTTCTGTGAGGCCATAGACATGTGGTCACTTGGCTGCGTCATCGCTGAGCTCTTCTTGGGCTGGCCACTTTATCCAGGAGCACTGGAGTATGACCAGGTAAGATAAGGCAGTGATCTCGGATAATGACTCACTTTGTTGCATTGGGGCCATGCTAATGTGTGGTAGAGTATGACAGTAATTTGCTTTTATCCTCAGTGTAAGGCTTTGTGATAACTTTTCTTCACAAAAAAGAATATTATTAGCAGCAGGGTTGTGCAAAACTGTACATACAGGGTGCAAGTATAATGGAACGGGGTCTAGGGGTTTACTGACATGTGTTTAAAAGCTAGATTATTCAATGTCGTAACAGTCTGAAACCAGTTTGAGCATGCTAGATAGAGACTACCCAATAGTGTATTTTGGAAAACTGAGTTTATCTATACATTTTGTCCCCCTAGGAACCACCTAAAACAACTTTAATTTAAGTAAATGTAATTTTAATAGGGTAAGCCCAGGATGATCTGAAAGATATTTATTTTTAGAGATCATCCTGGGCTTACCTGAGCTGGCTCAGGGTGATTTCTTAATTATAAATATTTTGTATTTTTTATTTTATTAGGGTAAGCTCAGGATGATTTCTTAAAATTAAAAAAAAAAAAATTCATTTGATTTTATTACAATAGGGTTAGCCCAGGATGACCGCTAAAATGAAATAAAATATCTTTGAGATCATCTTGGGCTTTCACTTCTGTGATTCCATAAGCATGGTCACTATTTTGAATGATTTTTATTTAATTGTTATTAATTTATTTATTAGATTTATCTTTTTAATTAGTATAAATCAATATGATATAGTTATTTAAATTTAGATATTCTTAGTCAACCATTGTAAATCTTTGCAGGTAGAGAGCCAAGTAAATTTATGCGAAATGCAAATTTGTATTAAACAGTTTGGCTAATAAAATATATAGTATTTTCCCAATTTTCCCACAAAACGTACAGAAAACCCAATGTCTACAGATTTTATTTATTTGTTTATGCGAAATGACCAGGTTTGTTAGCTCAGTATTTTAAGCAAATTTCAACACACAACCTGAAAGATGATTTGCACACATTAAAATGTGTGAGCACATTTATGGTCACCGTGGACCAGCGCTGCCGATAAACCAGATGTCGTAGGTGGTGTAAATGTCACATATGACAGGAGCAAAACTAGCCGGCTATGTCAGAGAAAGCTGGACTGGGTTTGCTGACCACAAACCCCTGGGCCGCCTGTCAGTGCCAGCAATGGGTCCAGTTCCACTCCACACAGCAGAATGTATTTATAACCGAAAGCCCCACTCGCACACACACCCTCTCCCTCTGCACTATCAGCAGGTTCTCACTTCAGTGCCTCTGTGTTTGTGCAGCGCTTCGGCAACCCGATCATGGCACTATAACACCCCTAAGATGCCATAAACACTGCTTGTTTAACACAGCGGTGTTGAGCCTCAGCGCTTGTAAAAGGAGAGGTGGCGTCATAGTCGAGAGAGGAAGAGACTAAGAGGAATGAGAGCGAGCAGCCAAAGAGGGCTTTGTTGTGGCTTGTGCTTTCACTGGTAGAGGCCCACTATGACACAGTCTTTCTGAGAAGCAACAGATGCACGCTTGAAGGCGAACGTTAGAAGAGTTCACTGACCAGTAATACTCGGTTTCCCAAGGCAGCAAGAACAATGGTGTTTTTACACAGAGACTCATGCATTGGTGGGGTTGAACTGCTCCAGCCTTCCCTAAAAAGACAGCGCTATGGTTAACCAAACACCGTTAATGCCTTTGTGATGTTATTTGCGTTATGAAGTCATTGTTCGTTACCGTCATAGATTTATAAAAGCGTGCTTTGGCAAACAAACCACAACACTAGGTAGTTAAAAGGGAGTGATGTAGCATAATTTAAAGATGAAAACCAAAGAGTATTACTACAAACCTTAGTCTAGTTAGACAACTAGTTTAAACCTACTCGAGTGAAAAACAAAGCTCTCTTAAGGTCAGTGTTCATGTCTGGAAATGCATTTTCAGTGCTTTGTTGACTTAATGACCAATACCGAAGGCAATATTTTCCCATTGTGTTGTCTGTTTATTTGAAATACTTCAATATATATTAATTATTTGAAACAAATTCTCTGAAAAATTAAATTAAATATTGTACGTGAATGTATAATAACATCCACATTATAGTAAGTAGCTGTAATGATGCACAAGATACACTACCTTTCAAAAGTTTGGGGTTGTTAGATTTATTTCTTTTATGTTTTTGTAATAAGTCTTTAATGCTCACTAAGGCTGTGTTTATTGCTTGAAACACTACAATATTTGAATTAAAATATTAATATATTAATATATTTAAAATGTAACTTATTTCTGTGATGCAAAGCTGAATTTTCTGCATCATTACTTCACATGATAACATGCTGATTTGCTGCTCAAGAAACT
This sequence comes from Pimephales promelas, assembly GCF_016745375.1. The sequence goes on along the minus strand of NW_024121521.1, from coordinate 926,975 downwards.
TTTCTTATTGTCAATTTTGAAATCCGTTATGCTGCTTAATTTTTTGTTGAATCATTTTCAGGATTCTTTGATCATTGGAAAGTTCAATTGTCTTAATGAAAACTTCAGAAACATTAAACAAATACTAAACACGTACCGCATGCCTATAATTAAATGAAATGTATCAAATAATAATATATGTAAATAATATGTACAAAATATCAGTGAAATGCACTGTATGGGGCTTAATTTCACACTCACATTTTTGTCACATTCAGGATATTATTTTTTCACCTCCGGTGACATTTACGATGATCCATGGTTAATTTTGACCCTTTTGTCATTCACTTCCAATTAAACTTTCCATTTCCCTCAAGTTGCTTGATGGGATCCGTCCATGTACTATTCTGTAGGTGGTGGTGTACTATAAATGAATCTGAATAAAAAGCGTTAACCAAATGGTAAAGAACACATTTCGCCCTGCGTTGGCTTGCATTAAGTCTGTGCAGTGTGAGTGGTTTGACATCTGTTGTGGGCAGAATGAGTGGCCAGCATCTTGACTTGGCATCTTAATAAAGCCTTGAGGAGCAGCAGACACCATCCTGCGCTCAGTATTGAGTGTTAAACGCTGAGCTTGCCGAACTTAGCCTTCATGAAAATGATGAAACTGAGAGCTTGAAATAACAACTGAAGAAGTTATCTGCTTATATTCGTCTCTTTTGTTTTGCAAAGTCAGAGCTGGTTTTGCTGGTTCTTGTCGATTGATATCACTCTGTGCTTTGTAACTTCTTTTTTCCGCTTTTTTCCCCTTTTCTTTTATAGTATTTGAAATGTGTTCCTTCTGAATACATTTGAGTCATATTTATCTTTTGTAAGCACTAGGGTTGTGATACAAATATACTTGTCAGACAAAATACCATTCTGAATGGTTCATTGGTATTTTGGCACACAATTCCCCTGCTGCATACCACTCATAGGGACCTGCCTATTCCTGACCAGCCTTATCTCACATTACTTCCTCTTGGAATAGTGGAAAACTACCATCACCATCTTGTCATGCTTTGTAAATCAAAGGATTTTTTTTACTTGTTTTATCAGAAATCCACTAATATTGAAACATCTCTGCAGATTCGTTACATCTCTCAAACTCAAGGGTTACCAGGTGAGCAGCTTCTGAATGTGGGGACGAAGACGGCCAGATTCTTCTGCAAGGAGGCCGATTCAACGTATGCAACCTGGAGATTGAAGGCAAGGGTCCATTTCGTCATAAACAGCATAGCTCTCTGGATTGAGTTACTGTCTGCTCCGCTTAAAGTTTTGATGTGAATTTCTTATGTAATGACTTCAAACACACTTCCTGTTTCTGCAGACGACTGAAGAACATGAGACTGAAACAGGACTGAAGTCCAAGGAGGCGAGGAAGTACATTTTTAGCTGTCTGGATGACATTGGACATGTAAGACCTCATTAATCTTGCTTAGGTTTTAGAATTGTGGAATTTTTGCATATGAAATCAAAAAAAGTATATATCAAGAATAATGTTGAGAACTTAATTTATAATTGTTGTTGTTGATCTTTAGTAAAACACACATCAGTGGCATGATGGGTTTTAACTTCATTCAGGAGATTTTGGTAACTGCACAACTGACAGATGACTTTGAGCGCACCGCCAACGGTGTGTGTGTTTAACCATAGCGACAAAAACCACTTTCGGATCCTGCACTTAAGGGATACTCCACTTTTTTTGGAAATAGGCTCATTTTACAACTCCCCCAGAGTTAAACAGTTGGGTTTACCGTTTTCGAATGTATTCAGCCAATTTTCTGATATTTAGAAGAATATCTGTAACCAGACAGTTTCTGGTCTCATTGATTTCCATAGTATATTTTTTTCCTACTATGGTAGTCAATGAGACCAGAAACTGTCTGGTTACTGATATTCTTCTAAATATCAGAAAATCGGCTGAATGGATTTGAAAAACGGTAAAACTCAACTGTTTAACTCTGGGGGAGTGGTAAAATTAGCCTATTTCCAACAAAAGTGGAGTATCCCTTTAAGCTTATAATTCATTTAAAAAAATATCATTCTGTATTTAAAAGTTGCAGAATGGATTCATTTTGGAGAATTCAGAATCGGCAGGCAATGCAAACAAAATCTTACAAGTTATTATCGTCTCGACTTGGTCTGTCTTGGTCTTGCCTTGGTCTCATACCCTCTGGTCTTGGTCTA